>JAHZNF010004252.1:0-18391 GCA_027744215.1 Troglopedetes dispersus | reverse complement strand
AAAGAGATTAAAATGCAATCCTGTTTCCCTTCCATTTTTAGCAATTTAAATATAAAAATGCATAATACATTGCAAAAATGAATAATTTTAACGTCATAAATTACGATCAGTTTGTACAAAGTGATTTTGAAATCAGATAAAGATGCAGAATTGACGTATATGAGAGGTGTGTCATGATCACTTTTTAGCACAGTAAAAGCACGTTGATGAAACTAAGGAATAATTGGATTTTTGCTGATTCAACTATTCCACTGGAAAAAAAAAGAAGTCCATAGCAAACTTCCTCACTTTTTTTTCTTTCTAGAACTTTCATTCAATCCCATCATTTTTTTCGATGATGTTGACGTGAAAAAAATGGCGTCCCTCGAACCAACTCAGATTCGGCGCATTTATCAAAGTAGCGAAGAAGACGTAGTTTCTGTGATTAAATAAAGTTCCCAAACATCCCATCTATAAGATATGCTCTTTCTAACCATCTACAATAAAAAAAGAGTAATATTCGACAAACTGTCAATTCCGAATTTTTCCGTATCAAAGCTGAATAGGTACTATAAACTATATAACTTTTTTTTCCAAATGGTTCTCCTATAAAAAAATATATAAATGTTCAAGTTCCCTTATATTCCCTAAAATATACATACATAATATTACTTTTTATTATAGACCATATAAAAATCTTGTCCATATATCTATCCTTTTGATACACACATTATTACATGCTCAAGTAGTACTACTTTCGCTTTTTCACTTTGTAAATCCAACTCTGTTCATCTCCTTTTTTTATTTTCCAGTTGAGTTCTAGACCATTCTTTTCCCTCTCTTTTTTTCTCCCTTTTTTCTCTCTCAAACTCAACCACTCTCTTTCAACTTTCAGCTTTATTCGTCCACTACTGAAAATCGATTTTATTCCGAAAGTCTCGTTTTTTCGTCTTCTCCTCAAGGAAAAAAGATAATGTTTCGGATATTACTTCGGATATGGGAGAAAGAGACATATTATAAAAAGTTTCATCTCTCGCCTTTCTCTCTCTAAAAAACTCGAAAAAATAGGAGACTATACTAGCTTTCGCTTTTCACTTCCACTTGGATTCTTTCTACAACAAACGTAGGTAGGTAGGTTCTAGTCAAGCGTTTTTTTGTTTGCTTCATTCCTTTTATTTCTTTTTCTCGTCATCATCGATATATAATAATATATTTGGAGCGTTCAGGATTTTTTTCTCTTCCTATAAAATACGAGACTTCTAATATTAGTTTTATAAGATTGGTAATATAAGTGCTTTTTTTGTTGTAGAGACTCAAACTAAAAGTTCGTCGGTCGGTATTACTAGGCTCAATTCGGAATCCATCCGCCATAATTCTTTTTTTTTCTTTCGAGAATTTTTTTTCTTTCCCTCATCCCATTTTTTTCAGTTTCAGACGCTGAATAAAAGTCGTTTCACTTTTTTTACCAGGAGTCCCTATACCGATTTCGGTGTGCCGAGTTGTTTTTTTGTTTCTGGGGATCGATCGATATCATATTTTGTGCGGGACACAAAAATATGAAGGCGTGCTTTCCGAACAAAGTTTAAATTGCTGGGAAAAAGGAATGAATATGAATAATTAATTAATATTTAGAATAAAATCGCAATTAAAAATTGTTGGTTCATAAAATTTGATTAAGTTAAAACTAATTTAATTGGTTTCACAATTTATTCAGAGCATTAATGATAGTAGGTGAGTGGAAGAAGCATCTTCTAACAACACTTGAACTTGACTATAATGGTAATGTAATTTAAAAGTCTTTAGCAAACAAAACAAATCCATTGGCTAACATACTTACAAACAACAAACACAATAAAAAAGTCATTTATTGAATGAGAAAAGGGTTGATCATTTTTTTCTACACAACCCCACTTTTCACACCCTTTTTTACCCTTTCCCTCTTCCGATTTGTAAATGAATAAAAAACAGAAGTTCTGAGGTTTTTTTTCAATGGCACTCAAATTGACTTAAAAATACACCCCTTTTCCAACAACCTGGAACATGGCTTCATGCAAGCGCGTGTACTAACCCCATAAAATATAAATAAAATGTGTCCATCAGGAAAAGGCTAGCCGTGGTGTTACGTAACCTTTTTTTGTAAATCTGAATGAGTAAGTACGCAACACAACACACCTCTGAGTTTAAGAAACATGGTAAAAAAGGCAACCAATAAAAGTAAGATTTAAGCCGTTCCACGCTTTGCTCCATGCTTGTCTTCCATCCAATGCGTGGCGTAACCCAAAAAAAACTCCCATTCAATGCTTCGTCTCAGTTAACAAAATTTCTGAGAAATTTTTTATTTCATCTTTTACAACCGTTCATTTTTTATCATCCGAGGTTAAATGAAATGCATGTGATCCGTGTGGTGAGCATTTTTCTATTTAAACATCACAAAAAAATTGTTATGGATAACCCATCATCAGCATTATTAGCTTCATCATTGTTGAAGGATGATTGGCTCAAGGGTCGCAATTTTTTATGGAATTCTAGGTAGCCACTCTTATTTTTTTTACTCAGCATGAATAATGAAATGTGAAAAGCGGATGGTGTGCGTAACGCTCTAGCTTTACTGTAATATGACACAGTCGGTATAATATCCATAAACAAGAGTAATTGGCCAACTTTTTTCCCCAGTTTTTTAACAATTTGTCCTCTCCAAAAAAATGGAACAAAATGAATAATGGTAGCAATTGCAGTGGCCCTTCTCAGATCATAGATCCCTTCCCAGTGGGTTCGGTTTTGTTATACTTTTTTCTTGTGGAATCCCCCTATTTACTTTTAATAAACATATATGTATTCATAATTTTTGTTGGGAGTGAATACCTATTATACTCTCTTTTTTTAAGGGTATCCGTTTTCCTACCAAAAGAAGAGGTACTCATTTTTTATTACAAACCATAAAAAACGTATTGACAGACGCGTCACAAACAAGCTGTCTCTTGTTTTGTGTGTGCACGCTTGTCCATCCTTGAATGATGCAAGTTGATAAATCGTATTTTGATTGGTGATAATTGACTCATTTTTTACTCTATATTTTACAATTTTTTTGGGGGAAAATGTCATGAAAGCTTTTAGCGTATTCATGTATTCTTGTGTTAAATAGATTTTACGTTGAGATGCTCTCTAATTTATTATTCTAATATTGCAGCGTATCGACTAGTACGTTTACATTAATTGTTCTAACCTACTTAAATTCTCGTATGTAATAGGTTCAATTCTGGTTCGGCAAGTATTTACAAGGCAGTGGGATGTTAGATATGGTATTGGTAACATTTTAACTACAAATTATCTGCAAAACCAATTAACATGTCGTACAAAATATGTTTACACAGAAAACGCATGCTTTGCCTAACCTTACCAGGCGTTCTTTTGAGGTTCATAAATATTTCATTTTTATTGTTTATTTTTGTTCAAACTCACCGGCTAGTTTGGAAACGGATATCAAGAGGCACTATTCCACCTCAAAAATTAAAACCACCCAAATCACCGAAAATTAAAACCTATTCTAATGAGACGATTTTAAGAATTTTACAAGACATTTTTCTTTTCAAAACACCATTTAACCAACTACAAATTCACTCCATGGCTAAAGGCTTATAAACTACATTAGATTCCTAGCTTCCCTTATATTTTATAATTTGCCGTATCTTGTGAATTTCTTTTAAGATGCATAACGACATTCACACCTATGTTGATGAACATGTCAACAAGAATTGTCAAATATATAATGACGTTGAAATTCAACTTGAAGCTAATCAAATTTTCATATTAAATTCAAGCATATTCAATTAGATACAGATTTTTTTTAAATCCCGAATCACACCACCACAAAATATTTTGTGAAACTCCTTACAATCAAGCTTCAAACCAGTAAAACCTAAGCACAGTAATTATTTCCGTAAATTCATAATCCCTGTCACAACCCTGATACTACAACCTAAATTTGAATCCTCACAAATGTCAGCAGAATATTTTTTGAAGTCGTCGAAAACAGCCCACTTCCTGCACACAAGTGATTAAGCAAAAAATGAAATAATTTACTGCTACAGCTCACGGCATACATCCGAGAAAAAATGGGGAAAATTATGATAAATTACATTTTAAAATTGTGTGAACAACACCCAACCAAGAGATATCGCGACCACAACAATAAATTACGCTTACACTCCCATACAAGAAGAAAATGAGAAAGGTGTTGTGCTTACCACTAGATTGGCTCGAGCCACCTGAAGACGACGACGGGGAGCATGTGCCAGGGTCATCTGATAATGATCCTGTTTCTGTCATATTTTTTGTGTTCTCACAAACCACTCAATTTTTGTTCAAAATTTAATGTTACCCTGCACAAAATATTTACTATTTTGTTCCAACACGTCACACACTCTTACTTCCCCAATTCATTCGAAACAAAATATAGGAATATTTCCTCTCTTTTTTCTCGATGACAAACCACTTTTTATTACACAAAAAATATATTTTAAAATCAACAAAAATATTGATACCAATAATAAATATTCTTTTCAATAAAAAATCCAACTTATTTGTGTATCTCTTTTCAATCTTCGTCAATTGTAGCGAGTCTACATGTGTACTTTTTTATGTTACCGTAAAGAATAGCAGATTTCCATGTTCCGTGCAGGGATAAAAGGTAGAATTTCACCTTTTCGAAGTTGGAAGTAAAGTAACAAGTTGTTGTTGTTCCGTGTCGTCTTTATAATACTCTTTTTTTTGGTCTGCGTGCTCCTTCCTTCACGTCACAGCCACAACACTAGTACTACCCCCGAAATACATTTGGAAGATGTGGTGCGGTAATAATAAGGAAACCGAATATAATTTTTCTCTCCACGAGAGAATACTCCTGGCTTTGCGAGCGAAAAATGTATAATTCTGAAAATGAAGAAAAAAAGAGGAAAGAAAACAACGTGTGACATATGAACGCAGACTCCTTAAAAAAAGGCAGGATACGATTTTCAGCTCAGCGGAGCTCTCTCTCTCTCTCTCTTGTTTTCCGAATCCAGAAAATATTCCTTTTTTTCTGCTGAACCAACCAGAAAAAATTATAGCTGCATATATTACAGTAAGCCATTGTGTTATGAGTGAGGTTTGAGTGAAAAAAAATGTTGAAAAGGGAGAGGAAAAATATGAAAAACAGAAAAAAGGGACGTGGAGTGTTATTGAAGAAATGGTGCTGGCAAAAAAAAGATATCCATGGTAGAAGCTCCAGTTGAAAAAAAATATGTGCGTGGATGGAGGATTTTTTTTGTTTGGTTCGTCTTAATAATGAAAATAACATGGAGAGTTCACAAAAACCGTTAAGTGCACCACTTCCATATTTCTTCTCGTTGTAAAGTGAACGTGTAAAAGTATGAAGGACTGTTGTGGAAAGCGAAAATGGAGATTTTGTTTTTCAGAGAAGCTACATAATTCTACCAGTTTTACCAACATTTCAACAAAACAACAACGAAAAATTTCATTTTATAGGAAGCTCCACACGCTTACCCCCGGTATCATATCAGAGATGTGGAAAACCTAACAAATAAATATAATGTCCACGTACAAAAATGGATATAATGTGTGAATACTTTTATTTTGTCGCTGCTGCTGGAAAATGAGAGTTTTGCTTATTGTTCGATTATATTTTTTCAGAAGGCTTTCGTGTTAGTGATGGTGGTGGTGAGCTGAGCTCCTTCCCGATTTTTTTTCTCTTTCGTGAGATGAGATGAGTAATATACCACAGAAAGGACTTGAGAGCTAATGTAAAAATCGTAGAAAACAGTTGCTTTGCCAGGCAGTAATACACGGAATTATTATGGAGATTGGAAGTAAAGGAACCTTTTTGATTTTCAGCTTTGGTCTCTTCTCCCCTTCACATATTTGTTCAATCTGGTTGTGCGTGGACAGATTTAAGTTGTATTATATTTTTGTTTCAAGAATTTTTGTAATGAAAAATGTTATGATTTCTGTAGAAAGTGTGAACTTCAGAATTTTTCTGTGGATTTTACAACTTTTAGCAGTTTGAATTAAAATATAAAAGACTGAGGCTTCTGTTACACCAACGTGATTCTAGGACACTTTTGAAATATGCAAATGAGATCTATCTAATTGTTACTAAATAACCTGTAATTTATGAATGTGACTTTTTATACTTGACTTGACAAATTGTCAAATTTTTAATGAGCTTAAACCAAAATAAACATGTTTATCTGGCATTCATGTGCACAATTGTACCCTTTTTTGTGTGTACATTACTCGTTGAATTACACTCCGCTTCCCGTGTAAATTCTATTTGCCACTCATCCGAATAAAAAAAACGGGATGGGGTTGGACTTTGTGGGTTGAACCCTTTTCTTCCTGGGATAAGTGGTAAAAAACTCATTCAATTATCATCACTCGCATGCATTAGTTATAGATAGAACCACACAACTCCACACCCTTTTTTAATAATAATAGACCTGAACACCCAACCCTAAAAAAGGCTAGAGAAAGATGAACCGTAAAAAAGTCAAAAGCTCACCTTTTTTTCAGGCAATACAAAAAAACTGGTAAAAAACATCATTTTATGACAAACAAAAAGGCATGCGTTGATGCTTTTAAATGGTATATTCTTCATGACAAAACAGGTATAATATGAGCTTGATCATACCAGTTGAGCCAATACTTTTATTTTGGTACATTTTTTACGATGACAAAAATCCATTTGCAAACATGAATTTCGTGAATGGTCGAGTAATAAATAGTATTGTCTCTATTTTATGCTTTTCGGAGAATTTCATTTTCCAAGAATTGCACTTGTTATTTAAAAGACACCATATTTCTAAAAGTTATGAATGTTTTACTTGAGCGTTTTATATGGTTCCTCTTACTATCTTGTATGCCATGCACGTACATCTTAATTATATTTAAACTTCAATTTTCTAAAGTATTAATTAATATAATTTAATTTATTAAGATAATTTAGTTAAATAGCAAAAATTAAAAAGTTCTTTTCAAAATGATTTTTTCACTTTGGAACATTTGCCAAATTTGTATTGTTCTGGGTAAGTTGCAATGTTGGCATTATACGTCACCTTGTCTTTTTTACGTTGACTTGGGCTAAATTTACAAAAAGGTGAGCATTCCTGCTGTTAATGTTTTTTGTTTTGCAGCAATGACATTTGCCGAAGTGTTCGGTAGGTCTCACCAGGTCTTACCAAAGATGAGACGAGAGTCCAGTTTGACACAACATTATCCGCAACAAATTATCAGACGTATGGGTCACTTCAACAGAACCGAGTGGAAAATTCCGCTAACTGTCCGGACAGGAAATGGTGAAGTCCTCCGTAATACCAAGGATGTTGTAAACTTTTATCATCGTAAGTTTACTCCCAAATTGTAACCAGTTTGACAATAACAGCTTTATCTTAGCACATTGTTTTTGATACTTTACTTTTATTAGGAAGGACTACTCAAGGCCCAAAAGCGTCCGAAATTGTCTACCGACAACACTCAAAAGACATTCACAAAAATCACCGAAGAAAGCATAGCTTATCTCAGAAGACCTCAACCTCTTCACAATCTCATCACAGAGGAAAGCGAGATGCAGCGGCTGGCGAGGAATCTCAATCCCTGGGCCCAGTAGCTTTGGATGATTCCACCCTTAACAGTCTTGTAGCGGACCCCACTGCCTTAGGAAAATTGCATTTGTGTTCCTTATTTCCATTCAAAATGTTGCAGTGCGTTATTCATTGTTCCTTGAAGGCTAATGCACTCGCTACAGACTCCACAAAATTTTTATTCCGCATGAGCCACATGTTCTTAACGTATCCTCAATATTTATGTCCCACCTTTGGCTCCATTTATAACAAGATCCCAGGAATCATCGGGAAACATTTGGATCATAATGATCTCAAAAACTTCTTGAAAGAATTGGGCTTTAATGTCGATGAAGGTAATCCCAAAGATCAAGAATTTGTCCAGAATGCTCCAAACGCTCTTTTCAACAATCTGGCCATGTTTGGAAGCGGCCCTGCCTTCGACATCGTTCGACCAATTCTTACAGAAGCTGAGGGAGCCATGAATCTGAAGCTGGCTGAGGCAACCATGTTTCCTCAAAGTTATACCAATCCTGTGTGCAAATTGGCTCCGGAGCAGGGTTGGTATGTTTCCATAATTGATGCCATGATTGCGCATCCTGTGGCCGCAGATATTTTTCTTAGAGGATTCTGGGTGCTGACGAAAGCACTCACGCAGTCTCTCAAGTATCCCGTGGATTACTTCTTCTTTGCCTTGGTCGAATCCCTAAAAATTCTTACGGGAACTGTGTGCAGTTTAGTATCATTTGGAGAACATGGGAAGTCCTTCGAGTGCCTTCAACCGCCACCAACTGTGATTATTAATGATGCTGCGGCAAGGCAACAAGCAGATTTGGATCTGGATAATCCGTACAAGTGGATTGTTTGTGGAGCTCATCAGGCCGAGATTCCAGGATGGACTAATATTCAGAAGGATGTGGAAGGGAGAACTGATACAGATGAGCCAAAACCTGCTCCAGAGGCACCAGTAGAAATCCCAGCGATGGACTTGACCGCCTTCCCGAACCCCGAAGAAGAAGTTGGCGACTATTAGCATTATTTATTGATGTGCATAAATAATAAAAGTAAAATCGTGTCATTACAACCAAAAGTAGGTAGTCGCTACATCATTATTGTGCAATATTCATCTTATCTTTGATTGGTTCACCCCATGAAACAGAAAATACGCACTTTTGAAAAATTGGCACTGCTGAAGTAATCATATTGCAATAGAATGCAAGCAATTGCTTGTTTCGCGTCATTAAATTCCGTACCTAATCTTCCAGTTCAATCATGCGAGCCATATTATATTATTTAGTATTTGATTTATGTAACCATTCAACATCCATATCCGACCATTGACACGGTTCGGTTCAGTCGAGTGGAAATTGCAATTTTTTTAAAAACGAAAACGGTTTGAAGCTCAAACCCTCCCCTTTTTTCAAACGTTGTGACCGTGATAAAAAATATGCAAATTTTTTTGCATTCACGCATAAAAATATATTAAAATATATTCACGGTGTTGTGTAACTGTCTTGACTGCATCTATGTACTATATTTTCATAATTATATGCAATATCCTCGTGAATGCAGAAAAAAATGCAAATTTTTTGGGGTTTAAATACACCTAAAAACTCGTATGTCAAAAGAAGCTGGTACGCTTTACACATAAAAAATAACATAAAAACACACATAATACAAATTCTCTTTTTGGTTTTTTTTCTTTTCTGAGTGAACAATATACCTACATGTAAGATCAGTGAATGCGCTTAAATCCGTATCAAATGGTGAAAATGAAAAGCTGAACAAATTGATGAAACCAATACACGCACTCACTATTTTATCCAACCTGTCAGCAGTCTACCTTATCATCCTCACCAAAAGAGTGATTGAGGTGCCTTGAATTGAAGAGTTGGATCCTAAATATTTTTTTTTTGCAGGGACAACAAAAAAATCTTGAGGTGAGATAAGTAGGTACAGTGTATGAAGGGAATGCTGATTCTAAATTTATGAATCATGACTATCATGAGTGTTGTGTTTTAAAAACACTTGAAGTAAAAAAAATTCTGAAGTTTCATTGCAACCATCAAATATATATTCATTTTGAAAATCTGCACTCTTTTTTTTATAAAAAAAGTCGTGATATTCTATTTGTGTGTGCATCACATGACGATAGAAAATTCTTCGGCATAAATTGGTGTGCAATATTCACCCAATGGAACACATCTCTCAGGAGAATCGCAAAGTCATCATTACCAAGGCAGAAATTCTTAGGTACAGGGAATTGACATATTATCCCCAGTGAGACGTCTGATAACCACCAAGGAACACGCAAGTGAGTGAAGTTTGTTCACTTCAGGAAATAACCTTTCATCATCCCACACATCTTTTTTTTTCTTAACAGTGTTGTCAAAGAATTTGGGAAACCAAGAAATTCTGAAAGTGAGCCCAAAATAAAACGTTATCATGCTTCTGTGTGATACAATAAAGTTGCTTTTACCTGTTCTCGTGTCAATTGTGCATTTCGGTGCAACCCGGGAATCTCCAGGTACTCCTCATGTGGAATTTTCCGAGCCGAAGGTGGTTCGCAATCCGAGATCTTCGGTGACTTATCATGATCGGAATCCTGCAAATGGTAAGCAAAAAAATTCGGAAAGATGTTTCTTTTAGAATTTGTCACTTTTTGAGTCTGGGAACTTATCTCTTTTTACAGAGTCGATTTATGAGGCCAACTTAGAAGCGCANTTATCTCTTTTTACAGAGTCGATTTATGAGGCCAACTTAGAAGCGCAAGAGACCCGACCTCGACAACAAAGCTACAGCTACAGTAATACCCAACGACCCGTGTCTTATCATGAAAGCTACAACTCCCCTCCCTACTACCACGAGTACAATAGTCCACCTCAGAGTTATCATCGTGAGTATCACAGCCCACCCCAGTCTTACAGTTACAGCTCCAATGATCCTCCCCGACATCAATCTCACAGTTATCAATCTCCACCAAGTGGACATCATAGCTCCTATAACAATCAGGACTCCAACGAGCACCACGATGGAGATGAGAGAAGCTATGGAAGTGATAGTGATAACAACGACCATTATGGCGGAAGCGATGATGGTGGATATGGTGGTGGTGGTGGTGACAATGATTATCATCATGGAGGTGGCGGTGGTGGAGGAGACGAATATCATCATGGAGGCGGTGGTGGTGGTGGAGACGATGACTACAGCCATTCTCCATCTACCGAGCATAGACAAAGGCAACATCATGATGACTACACTGATCGGATTAATCTAGAGTATTGATTGTGCGTGTGACTCGTAAAACAAATTGAATCACATGCAAAATATTTACCTACAAAAGTAACATTTTTGGGTAAAAAAAATTCTTAGGAAGTAGAACCTATATTTTCGTTTTTTTAAAGCATTTTGTAAAAATATTCATGTGGTGAGCACAGGCAACACTATTAAAAAATCGAAAGTGTCAGAAAAAAAACAACTCACAAAAAATTTTGTACTGCACCACAAGCAAACAAGTGATTCACCGTCAATAATCACATACATATATGTATACACATCACATAATATCGGCAGCTACAATATTTTTTCCTCGTAGCTAATCAAGCATAACGTGTGAGCATTATCATGAAATGTACTCCCCCGCTGTCAACAAAAAAAATTGGGGCAAAACATTGTCGTAATTTCGTTAGCAAAAAATTTCTGCACAGTGGTGGTGATGATAAGATTTGTGTCGTCTTTTCGACAAAAAAATAGCAAAGCTATAGTGCAGCTTTAATTTTAAAACCCTGTCGAGACTGCATCTTCTTTATTTTCCGCATCACTTCGTCCGCAAGTAGCACACACCCTTTCAAAAGTCTGGTGCTGATAAGTGCGTAACTCAAACTCAACTCAACACACTTTTTTTCTTACATTTTTTGGACATGGTTTTGTATCAAAAAAATTTTTTGTATGTGCATTTCGAAAAGGAAGTAGTCTGTGCCATTTCACGTCCAATTATTATGTCACTTTACTCTCGTTTTTTTAACAAAAAAAATCATTGGCAATTTACTCCTCTTATTTGACGTCCATACGAAACAGGGGATTATCAGATCAATTACAGTTTTTTTCGCAAGTACATTTTTATGCCATGAAATGCGACTTGAGGTTATCTAAAGTGTTACAAGATATATAAGTATGGTTAATATTTTTTAAAGACGTGAGTTGCAGTCGAGTGCATCTCGTCGCATGAGAACTGTCGAGGTGACGAGATTGACGCTATAATTGGATGTGCTGTTGTGTGAATTGAATTAGGTACGCAAAATACCTACTCATTTCTGAAGATTACTTCGGCATGATTTTAAAAAAATCCTTCGTCGCTCATCGCTTTACACAGTCCACTGACTTTTTGACACGATTGACCAATCACCGACATAAAAAATTCGCGAGTTAAAATCTCTTACAAAATTGGCCCCCCGTTTCATTCATATCTCCACTGCTGAGCGAGACAGAACCTGAATTATGGAGTATGAGGGAGATCATCTTCACTTTTAAAGAATTAACCAAAGAAAGATAATGTAGAAATTGAGAGTGTGTTTAGTAATTGTGTGCATAAATATTCTAACTGACCTAATCTGAAAAAAAGAGGTTTGCAAGTGAATTTTGCAACACCGGAAAAAATGGTGGCTAGATTCTATTTACTGAGTTGTGTGGTCCTCTTCCTCGGACTGGACACCTTCTGCAGTTCTCAGCTCCACCAAAAGCAACCCAAGCAAGGGAAATCTGATAGCAGCCAAGAAACTGATAACATTTATGATAACGTCGAGCGTAAGTCAACTTATAATTTTATTACACAAATTTCAAAAGTGAGCAGCTCTGTGTCACTTTTTCTTCGTTGAACCCAAGCCAACTAATGCTTCTCTTATTTAGACCTAATTGCCGCGGAAGCTCGAAACGGTGACAGGCGCTCAAATACAAAGAAAAACTCTAGGTCCGGTGGTGACGACTACCACGAAGTTTACGAAGAAAAGCCTCAAAAGTACTCTCGCTCTTATCACCACTCAGATAGCTACAATGACTCTCCGAAAACCAGAACATATGGAGACAATAATCGGGGATATGGTGGAAGTGCGAATAACAGGCGAACCACTTATGGCAGCAACCACGATAATGCTCAAAGGCGCAGTGACCGTCGCAGCAGTCGCGACGATGACTACGATGATTATCAAGACAGTCCGAAGCAGCAATCCAAACCCAAGGTGTACACTGAAGATTACGATTACGACAATGGAGGCGACACGAGCAGAAGCCAGGGTTACCACGAAAAAGACGATTACGACAAGGAGGAAAGGAATGACTACCAAAAATCGGGAAAGTTGGAACGCGACTTTGATGAATTCGGAAGGGAGGGTCAACCTCTGCGAGGCAATTTTCGGGAACGAGGCAGCCGAAGCAAAGGACGGAGGCAGGACAGCTACTCCAACTCAAATGGAGACGGAGAAATTAGTGACTCTGACTACGACGACCTAGATGCCAGATTTACAAGCTCCTCTTCTGATAAGAAACGGAGCAGTGGAGGAAGGAAAGATAGGCACAGAGAGGATAATCCTTTAGATAAGTATGAAGAGTTGACAAGACACGCCTTGAAGACTTACGGCTCCCTGGATGGAAATGCTTTCTTGTCAAGTGCAAATCGGTAGATGTAAAGTATAGTATTCTCACTCATCAGTATATTTATCAAAAGTTTTCAGACTTATCAACTTATTGTGCATTTACAAATAATATTTTGTGATTTACTTTGCATTTCCACTGCCTCGCCCAAAAATAAAGCAAACGAATGAGAGTAAAACAAAAAAAAGAGGAATTAATGGACACAAGATAATTTTTTTAAAAGGAAGTGATTGGTCTTTTTAATAACGTCAACAGTAGATAATTATTTGATTAATAAAAAATAATAATAATTAGTGGAGCATATTTGTATTTAGTCAAGAAGCACCAATTAAGTTGTCACGAAAAAGTAAGATTTTAAAGAGGAACACACTTTACATTTTTAAAAAATTTGGCGGATCACAGGTACATTCTCTTCTCACACACAAGCTTTCTTGGAAATCCAAGTTCTTAGATGTAGTGACCGTATCCTGCAGTGTAGTAAGCTGGAGCAGCAACAACCACACCAGCGGTGGAGCCAAATCTACGAATTCCAGTGTCCACAGAGCTAGCCCATGGTGCATGGAAACTTGGAGCTTGGTATCCCGTGTTGGTCAGGATTCCCGTGTGATAAGCCACACCAGCGTAGGCGACGGCAACGAAGGCAAGGAAGATAATGATCTGCAGATAACCACACAAATTTCAATATAATTTTGTCTCCAAAATTCGATTAATCTTAAAAAATCTAAACTATTTTCTGAAAAATATAAAAATACACTCACGTGCTTCATGATGATGCGATTGAATCTACTTTTCCACACTTGGCAAAAAGCAAAAAAGAATATTATTGTCTTCAGACGAACTCTAGATCAACTTGTCCAGTCCACGACTCAACCAGGAATGATGGATAAATTTGTCCAAAAACTCTTTTATATTTATGCTGCGGAAGCTGTAAAAATATTATATTCCGGAACTGAGACGTCTCCTTTTTCTAACAACAGAGCTAAGTATGTGCCACACAAAACAGTTTGAGACTTAAAACGTTAGTATTATTTACTTCGAAAGTGACCACGCCACAATATTTTTTGCAATAGGATTGCTAATACCACGTGTAAAATTATTTCTTTGGTGTATACGCACAATACTAATTTTTGCACACACATTGTTGCTCTGCATGAGTCAGAGGTGCGGGAATAATGGAACCAAATCATCACACACAAACAGGTACATTTCATTGTTGCGCTCATCATCACTACCACCACCACCCCAAACATTAAAAATACGTTTTCCATTCTGATACAAAAAAAATTATGAACATGTACAAACGAATTATTATTATTATTATTATTCGTACATGTTAATGAAGAAAATATCCTTAGAATGTGAGAACTTCTTTGAGCATCAATTACCCTTTGAAACTGAATTGATGACCACAAAAAAACGCACACACGTAATGTATTTATGTGCGTACTAAAGGCTTGTCTGTGATGATGATGATGATGATGATTAACATTCTTACCTTTTGCCTTGCGGAGCACAGCTCTAGATTGAAGTTCAGTAGTTTTTGCTTTGTCGGTCATAAAAAAATGCTCCACTACTCTTCTCTTTTTCTAATGTCAAGTTAATTTAGTTTTGAGTCCAGTGAGCAGACAAAACATGAGCATTTGATGTCTCATTTTTTTTCTCTGCATTATAATTTGATCAAAACTTTATTGTGAGAATTTAGATCGTAAAATGCATCCATAATTTCATGTGCAGCTCACGTACATCACTTATCAGCGTGACATGGTAGGTTACAAGTGTGTTATGATGATTTTTCTTTAAAAATGGAATTCTATATATTTTGTTTAAATGTTGAAAGTGAAGAAAAAAAATCATAATTTTTTCGTCAGTTCCCACACAAATGAAGAAATCATATGTATTTAGGTC
Organism: Troglopedetes dispersus; assembly: GCA_027744215.1. Classification (NCBI taxonomy): domain Eukaryota; kingdom Metazoa; phylum Arthropoda; class Collembola; order Entomobryomorpha; family Paronellidae; genus Troglopedetes; species Troglopedetes dispersus. Next base: position 3,251 of record JAHZNF010004252.1, on the reverse strand, counting down.
TGTCGAGCATGATCAATCAGTTCATTTATTTATGGACACATTTAGTTAAACTAATATAGCGTGCATTTCCAATCTTATATGAAACACATATTTTTTTCGAGACAATGAATCGATTAATCACGAACAACGTTCAGATTACTTAATGAGCACACTGCTCCACACCTAATAATCCCTGCATTAATTTCTTTGACGGACGTGTGTAAATAATAAAAAAGGCTTCAGAACTAACATCACAGTACCTATATTTACTTACAAAATCATAACATTTCTAATAATAATCTCAATAAAACTAAAAACGTGGATGATGATTTCATTCAATTAAATACCTTTAAAAAGTCGTAAAAAATAGCGGGGCATCCTTATCAAACGTTATTGACTTTTTCCTTTTTTCTGAAACACCAATACGCAATTAAAATAATACCTTAAGATTTTAGAAAAAAATAAGAATCAGACATTTTTATACATTATAAAAATTACCACTTGAAGCTTATCAGGATCATTAAGCCTAACACATTTAAAAAGTTGTATTAGTAGCAAAAAAAATGACACACACTGTAATGCATACTAATTATGGCCGCTTTACCATGCTGTGCTGCTCATGATCAGCACCGATATAAAGTTCACTTCTGAACATCACTAATTTTGTCCACAAGAATGTTCTCGAATGTCAACACAACAAACTATGGCAAAAAATGTTTTTAATGCTCATTGCTTGCATGTTGCACTCTTCCATTTTAAACTGTCTACATAATAGGTACACATGTACATTTTAATGTTTTTTGCGTAGTGCTGCTGTCCTCATTAAAACAAGATGTGAACACTTAACCTCTCCTTTTTTCCCTGAACAATAAAAAATATTTGAAAATACGACGTTCACTGATGGATAGTTGCTTAAAAACTGTAAATCTCTCTCTCTCGCAATGGATTGGGCGGAGAAGGGAGATGAGAATATTTTCAAGTCATTATGTCAGCTGCAATGTCAATGAAAGAAAAAGAGGGAAAAAATTATACTTAACAGAAATGCACAACCTTACATGTGTGCATCTACAATTCTCTTAATTATGAAGAAGCATCATCATTAGCAAATTATAAATATTTTGCATGTGCATCCATTTTTTTCAAGATGCTCAACTCGTTGTATACTTTAAGTATTATTATTATTACAAGTGCTCCAAAAAATATCTCAATTTATAACTTACAAGAGATTCACGCCCACTTGTTTTACCTCTGAACAGAATATCTTTTACCTTTACGTAATAATAATTCCGGACACAACAGTAGTGCTTCCTGTGTGCACGGAATAAATACAAATGGAAATATATATTTTATTTTGATTGATGGAGTGAATGAGTTCAATTCTTTATGTAATAATTCTAGGTTATTTACTTTTCAGTTTGTTACTACTTTTTATTATTTGCCTAAGGATAGATGTGCACCTTAAATCCTTCCTTTTCTTGGCATCCTTCATTCCTGCGCTCACTTACACGTGTCTACCTCAATTCTTTTATAATGATAAGCCAATGTTTATGATAACAAAAGTGTTCGTGTTATTATTTGTATTCCTATTTAAAAAGGAACATTTTAAGCCAGGAGGACATTCTTATTTTTTTAACAAGAAATGTTGAAAAAGGAACTTGTTCAATTTTTCTGATTCAATAAATGTCTGGTGAAGAGGAACAATGGAAGAGTTCTTGTTGTTCCATTTACAAATACAACGTGTTATGTTTTTTGTTCCGTGGCAAATCTCAGTTAACAAAGAGACGAATTTTTTTAGTGAGCATTTTTTATTCATTCGTCATCCTCGTCGTGCTCCTTATTCTCAATTCTAGTTGTTATAATTTTCTTTGTTGTTCTGCTGCTTCCAAAAAGTCAAAAAGTGACTTATCAAAGGGAAGCTTTTAAAAAAAGCAAGAAACGCATTTTACCATTCCTGCTTGCCTATGGCGATAATAAGAGTGAGAGAATGATAATCATAATAATTCTGTACAGAGATGTGTGTAATATGCTGGCAGGCAAGGCGTGAGAAAAATTTGTACAGCTTCATTATTACCATTTTCATGCAAAAAAGTGTATGAATCTTAACGTGGATCTAGCATGATAAAGGTAACATCATGTGCCATTTAAGGTAGGTTCCCTGAGGGAAGGTCGTCACAAATGTGAAGTATGACGGTGAGTCTAGTAAAAATGGGATAAGCTGTGCTTATGAACACCTTTAAAGGGAACCTTTTTTATTAGAAAATTGCATATTGTATGGACACAAATTTTCTGATCTGCTTTTAGTTCTCAACACCTTGTTCGAACCAAATTTAATTACTGTTTTGCCTGCAATAAAACTTGTTACACTCATTTTCTATATGTTTGATTCCTATCTAATAATTCCTTATCTTGTATTAATAGACACAAAATTAATAATCCTGATATTGACTGACTTTATCAAGGAATGGGTAACGTGATAACATTCCTTAGGATTATGCAATAAAAGAGGTCGACTTCTACTAGCTAATTACTTGGCTTTTAATGTGACCAGAAAGATGCGGTAATTTTTTTCCAACATGGTATTATAGTGTTCTACTCATGGATAAGCTGACTGCAGAAATGTGCAAGGAGAGTTTAGCCATAAATCAAATTGGGGGATGAGGCGAGGATTTTGTAGAAAAAAGGTTGTATACAATTTCTTTCATTTCAAAGTAACCTACGTGTCCACACTATGTGCAAACTTGGGATCCTTATCACGGTTGAAAAGTGGTCAATTAAAGGGTAGCAAAAATGGGAAGGAAAAGATAAAAATTAAAATGATAATGATGGTCATCCACGGAACCCTGATTATTTCCTACGGTTAGAATATATATTACAGTGTTTCACTTTTTTTTAAGTGGTCATTAAATTGGCAACAAAGAATTGCTGAACTGGATGGGAAGTTCTTTTGATAAGTTTGCAACAACTACTGTTTTTTTGTCGCGTGTCCTCCCCAAGCGCGCGTGGCAATTACTTACACAGTTTTGTAGGTTAAATTCAGGCGTGGTTGGGAAGCACTCGTGAGCTGACCTTTGCAAGGTATCATCTTAAAATTTACGAACTATTTCAATGTTGCAAGCTAATTTATGCAAAAAACATAATAATGACCACAGAATATAACCCTTTTTAAAAAATAATAAAACTTTACAATTCTAACATTGCCCTATGCAAAATGTAATATCCGACGTTCATCTTTGTCAATTCTCTGTGTGAAGTATGGAAGTGAAGAAACGAAC
>JAHZNF010004251.1:0-15276 GCA_027744215.1 Troglopedetes dispersus | reverse complement strand
CCGGTCACTGCGAATCTGGTAAGGGAGATTTTTAAAGGTAAAGTTTGCATTAAAACCTGATTAGTGTAACCAGTCTCAATTCTCATGTTGAAAAATTCGGTTGACATTTCTGCAGTGAATATGAGTTCGCGTTAGGAAGTTTACAATGTATTTAGGCTTAGTTTGAAGACCACACCGGATTTTGCAACATAAGTGAGATGGCCTACAATTCGATAAATTGCACCACTGTGCAACTTGTTTTCAAGCATAATATCCCATTCATTCAACTAGTAAACAACTCCACTCGTTCCCCTTCCCATTTCGGCGTGGTAGCCAATCATTGACGACGCGTCCCAACGTTGTTGAACAATGCTCAATCGTAATCAAAGCTTAATTTGCATCTCATTTGCATGCACTGGCGACTACAGGCATGATTACAGAATACAATATTACATGTTTTCTTGAATCTTGATCTGTAACAGTCAATAAGTATCATTCCCTTCCATTTTGCGCAGATGAATTTTCGTGTAATTATGTAGATGCATTTATTAAAAGGGTCGGTACTCGGTACAAGTTCTAATGAATAACTTATAATAGCACAAACCTATTCTGATAGATAACATGGAGACCCCACACAACGTTCGAACTTGGCATCAGCGAAGGCGACTGATGTTCCTATTAATTAAAGTTGATCGTTGATATTTGTATATTATGCTGGTGAAGTTTTGGTTTCACTTTTCTTCTAGTTAGTTGGGCTAAAGTTCTGTAGGTACAAATATTTTTAGCAATTAACAAGCTTCGCCCTGTATTAAGTATAATAATGAATATGATAAGCAAGTAAGATGTTAATAAATAGCAAATATCGAGATTTTTTTAGGAAATTACAAAGCCTGTCACAACCTAGAATTCACATTTTTTAGATTTGTGTTTAAAAAATGCGGTATCAAGTTCGTAAAATTTCCAGAGAGAAATGTACGAATAAATGGCATTTTTAACTGTTAAAAACTGTTATACATACAAACAAGATGGCTAAAAGTACTTATTATGAATGGGAGGACATATCAGTAAAAAAAATTAAAAGTACAGGAAGGGAAAAGGATTAAGTGTCAGATCACGTTTCATATTTATGTCGCTTACTGATGCTTTCTTTTCCCGAGTTTTCATTCCAGTCTCTATGTGGCATCCCACTCAAAAACCAGACTAAATGTGTGGATTCATGATGATGAAACTAGATAAAGACTACACGGAACGAGAACATGTTACGTTTTTCTTTTTCTTGTTGCGTATCTCGAGCGTGTGTGCAGTGTGTGTAATAGTAATAACGTGTTTTTAAACTTCTGCTTCGAGATGCATGTTCCAGAGATGTTCTTGCGTAATATGCTTATGACATTTCATCTTTTCAGTGAGTTAACTAAATCGACTTGCTTTATATGTGCAGCAGCTCGAGAAAATGGTTGTCTAATCGTGATGAGATTGTAATACGCAAAATGAAAGGATATGAGACTTTCGATCCAGATTATGTATTTGTCCATTGTCCCTTCTCAAAGCACATGATGTAACTTTGTAAAACATCACAAACATCTTCATTTCTCAAGAGGGAGTCACAAGAATCCGTAGAACGGAGGCTGTAACGATGTAAAATGCTGGAGAAATCTGCTCCCAAAGGGGTTACTGGGAAAGCACATCTTGTGTATGTGGAATAATATAGTGACTCTCTTACTCCCGCCTATAGCGAACCTGTCACCAGCTATATTGTAGGAAATGGGAAGCGCACAAGATACTGATCTATATTGAAAATGGCAAAGTTTACTGCCGGAGAAAGCTGAATCACTTCGCCGTGCGTTGCATCATCTTCAAGCTTAATGGGAATTGGAAGGAAAATGTCGGAATGTGTAGTATCCAGAAAATCCCGATGAAAGTTTTCTAAGAAAACTTATACATTTAATATGATTCGCCAAAAAATCTTCGTCTCCTTCTTTTTTCGCACTTGCTTTTAGTGAGTGAGTTGTGGTCTTCTTCCGAGGATCGAAGCTACATATGTAGTTCTTTCTAAGATTACATGGCTAGGCATCTGAACATACATTCTTACTTTAACAGTCTTCGAGTAGTTGTCTTTACTCATTCAGTTTTTTCTTTGGATGCTAAATTTACTCCTGAGTCTCAGAAAAACAAGATGATAGTCGATAGAAATGCTTTTGTGTAATCTAGTCAGCTAGGAGATCGACAGTGTGGAGGTTACAGTTTTCAGGTGTCACTCTCACCATTGTAAATGATTGTTCATAAGTAAATATATTTCATTTTTATGAAAGCACTGGAACCCAGACTGCTGACGTCAGTAAATTCACGAATAATTGGGGCAAGTGACAAATTAATTAGCGCCACATATTGCGTTCCATCAGATTCTATGAAACGCACAATACAAATTGATTTGATAGCACCTGTGGGACGAAAGAACTTGATATTCCCGTTCTATTAACAGTTATCAGGATATAAAAAATTTAATCTGCAACAAAGGAAAATAAAAGAATGTGTTCGTCGAAATTCTGTGTGGATTTGCGTGCTTAGTTTAAATTGTGAAAAAAATTATTCATTATATCCCACCCACACAGTATGTCGTCGTTTCCAATTTGGTACTTGTTCTTTCATGCTAGGTAATAAAAATGTAATCAGATATGGCCTGATAGATTGATTTTCGAAAATAAAAATATTTGATTCAGTTGGGCACAAACCCATCCAAATCAGGGAAGGGAATGTGTGGTGGTTCATTGGAGCTGTGTTAATATTGAAATTTGGGTTGATTAATTCACTGTAATTTCGTCATTCCACAGGAACCACACCTGGAACGTGCAGTCCCCCGACTGAGGAAGAAGACGCTTCAGTTCTTCGAGCACGGCTTGATGCAGAGTGTCAACAATTGGCTAGAGATTTGCAGGCTGCCGTTCGGGAACTTGTCCGACCAGAACTGAACTTAGTAGGAGCGAGTAATCATAGTAATAGCTGTGGCAATAACAACGGAACTGTTTGTTCAAACGGCACCAACGGAATCCTTGTACATAACACCTCCGGAAGTGGAGGTGCTCGGGCTCGTGCGATGGATGAAATTCATGACTATTCGGAGATTTATACACCCGGTGAAAAACAAGAAGGTCTTCCATTTGAACTTTCACAACCACCTCCACCTCCAATGCACAGGTAAGCAGTGAGGAATGACTCGACTAGACATTATAGCTGAGCGGTTAAATATGTTTTCACGTCACTACCCTTACATTTCTAGTATCATGTTATGCAATTAGCCAAATGCTCCGTAGTTTGTGCGTGGAGAGAATCACAAAGTGAAGTGTTGTACATATATTAATGGGATTAGGGACAAATTGTGAAAGTATTACTATGAGAATTCGTTTCGCAGAAATTAACAAAACCCTTGGCAAAACCTTTAAATGTTGGTTATTATTACATTTACATCTTGTTGTAAAATTCTGGTCGCAGTTCACAGTTGAGTGTGTCCATATTGAATTATTTTTTATACAAGTATAATACGATACAGACCCACGCCATACAGTATTCGAAGAAATTTCCCCACAGGTGATTTCCCTATGATGCTTGGGATATTTGATGAAAGTTGAAAACTTCCAACCATGTCAAAAGAAAAAAAGGAACAAAGTCAGAGCGGACAAAAACTTCGTAATATACATTCACAATTTTCACATTTCCTTTTGAAATTTTTACCAGTTGACATAAAAATGCACTTTCCTCGCGGGTTCTTTGTTAGCCAGCATAGTGCTTCAGTTTCATTCATTCTGAACTCACCACAACCTCAAAAAATCTTTGAGGGACATACAAGCTCCATGAGTTTCTGTAAACCACTACATACTTTTGCGCCCACATGTCGCATTATTTCTGTTCTGCCACCAACAAAAACAACTGATAAACCTTCCCTTTCACCGCAGTGGTAGTAATAGTGAAAGCTGATACCCTCGTAATATGTCGCACTAATGCACTGCTTGTCGGTGGTATTGGCACAATGTAGGCATATGGAATAAGTTTTTTTTGCCAGCGGTCGTTTTGTTGACGTTGTGAGGTGATAAAAGATTCGTTGGATTACACTTTGTCAACTTACTTTTTCAATCTCCGGTGAGGGTGGTTATGTATGTGACTGTTTTCGCGTTACCGTATAAACTATTGACTACTACGGTCTGCTGTGAGATTTGTGTGAACCTTTCTGTGTCTTCACATGCATACTGTGTGTCTGTCGTCTGCTGGTGATTTTTCCGTATTACTTTTGTTGAACAACAGCAGCAGCAGTTCTCTTTCAAAATAGGTAAAATATTTTTTGTCCTTTTTGATGATGGTTCAAGTGCAAGTGGTGTGATGTTGCGGCATTCACTGGCTATAAAGAAGAGCTTGAAACTCCAAAGCAAGCAGAGTACCTACTACTTGTATATACTCTCCTCTCTCGTTCCCAATTTTTTTCCTTTTTTTTTGCACACAATAATACTTTAGTCATAAGTTGACAAAAGTCTCTTCCACGAGAAGTAGCAGACGGGATGATTCTAATGGGAAAATTCGGAGCAATCGTAGATGCCTGTAATATAGTCAGTATTTTGCGTTGGTTGAAAGAGGAATTCCCGGAGTGAGTTAGAGTGAACATCTCTTCGTTTCATTTGGTAGGAATCCCCATGGACAAGCTTTTGAATCCCCGAAAAAATATAGGAATGTGTCGGCTAGAGATGTCCATAAGTACAACAAGGACTTTTTTCACACAAAAAGATCATTTCCAAGTACTCACTCCATTCAATATTTTCCCCACATGGAGGATACATAAAACTGGGGTATCTTGAGGAAGCTAGGTTTTATCAGTAAGTAGTCCTTTGTCAATGAAACCTGAAGAATTTTAATCCACACTGAATTGTGGAATAGAATAAAGGAGCGGGTAAAATGTAACGATCGATTTTCTAACTCCTCTGCCTGTGGATATATGGTCTGAATGGATTGTGGGGCGTCGTCGTGTTTGTAAAAATTTTGAGCGCTTCCTTTCATAATAAAATTGTGTAACAAAATGTTCCATAGTTCCATGGCGCTCCCTCTCCACCATTGTTATAATAAAAGGACTTTTGAAGTTTGTGTCAAAAGATGTGGACACGTGAAGGAAGAAAAATGAAGATCAAAGTCAGAGTACGTACGTAACAAGAGGTGTTCCCAAACCAATCTTTTTGTACAATTCCACGAGAGTATGTAATCTAGAATCTCCGTCGTGCACATCGTGCGACTTATTCTACAATAGTGATATGACGATGAAACAATAAAGGAAGTATCAAAATTTTCCCCATTGGAATCTCGTCTAATGTAATTTCAAGAAGGAGCTCACAATGCGACAGTTTCATCCCATTGTGAACTGTTAACGCTGCTGACATTTTAATGTCTACATTTTATTATGATCAACGATGATGAAAGACAATAAAACATGGTATTGTCTGTGCTTCACAATTCCCTCCATTCATTCAGTCAACGCTATTGTCCTTCTTTTCAAGCTGACTTCTGAGACACGTTCCTCCAACAACAGTTGTACAAAGCGAATATGTGAAAGCATGAAAGCGTGCGTGCTGCATTAGAAAAGGTAGTGAAAGTCAACGACGACGAAACAATTCTACTTATAACAGCGGCAGCTTTAGAGGCGATCAATGAGAACGACAGTAAAGGCAATCATGTCGTTTTCATCTCGGTTGCCATCATAAAAACTTAAAGACAGCTAAATTGCTATTTCATCTAATAATAATAATAACTCGTTCCTATTTCCGGAATGATATTACATACACAAGAGTGCTCCAGTAGTTTTTTGTTTAAACGAAACAGTAGCGCACGCTAATATAATATGTGTCCGTGGTGGCTCGATTATATTAGGATTACTTTTTTAAAAGGAAAATTGAAAAAAAAGCAGAGGAGGGGAAGTCGAACAAATCAAGGAACATGAGCACAAGTGAAAGTTCCTAAGCTAGCGCAGTCCTAGTGCCGATGCATTGTTTCCAAACTGAAGGTTAGAATTATTAGTTTGAGGAAACGAGAAAGAAAAAAAGAAAGGAAATTTGGGCAGTTTAAAGAAAACGTGCATAATGTGTACGTGTAACAGAGTAACGAAGAGCGAAGCGCTGCTGGTTTGGATTAAACTGTACACATTAGATGAACAAGTGAAGTAGGAACGATGTGAGTCCACGCGGCTTTATCAAGAACAGCTACACGAACGATTAGGAATAATGGACTTCCTCCTGTATAATGCGTTGGTGAGTTGTTATATTTCTTCCGTGTGGAAATGAAGTCATCATCGCAGATAATGACGGTCATTATAACGTCTATTTCAATGGGAATCGTTTTTCTCTGAAGTTGGAAACGAGCATATTTCTTCTTTCCCTCAGGCCCATCCTTATCGCCGTATTAAAGCAGCGTTTTTCATATGGTTTCTATTTCATTTCGTATCCGCTTACAATAATAAGTTATAATATATCAGCGGCAGGTCGCTAACCTCACATTGTCTGTATCTACTGTCTAAAATGTTGACTATAGATGGAAGGGAATCAAGAGAGTTAAGAGATATTAGAGATAAAATTATGGGACGTGTATGTGTTGACGTGCTTGGGTTTCCTTTGGAGGAAAACAGGGTAACATGAAACTAAATTATTATCTGCTGAATGAACTTAGGCTCCTCCATATATTTTATTTTATTTTCTCATCATCATACCAATTGAACACATCAAAATGCTTCATGATAAGTGCCTACATAGGTTATTGAATTTGAGAAAAGAAACTTCATGAATTCATAAAAGCAGTGATTTTCAGAACTGGGAAGTTTGACAAGCTGTAACGATTATGTTTTGGATCTAAATTCCATCTTGTGTGGTAGCATGTGCATCGACAACTTCTTGAGCTACGAGTCAGCGAGATCAGTCCGTAGACTGAAAAACTTGAGGAACATAATATTTAATAATTTAAATTAAACTTGTTAAAACGTACAAAATGGTATATCACTAAACTTTAACATTGTGAAGCTTTCCTACACAATTGCAAAACCTCAAATGTTAACTTTGTAACTTTTGCATATTTATGNAACATTGTGAAGCTTTCCTACACAATTGCAAAACCTCAAATGTTAACTTTGTAACTTTTTCATATTTATGAGCCCCTTCCACCCTTCCAATTGTTTAAAATGAAGAGAAATTGCTAACATAATATAAATAATGGAAAAATAAAAGTTAGACAAAACTAAAGTTGGGAGTTATAATGTAAGATAAAAGATTTTTGTACCATAGTTGTGAAACTAATAGGGAATAATAATATTGAATGCTTTACAGGTTTCCATCTTGGGAATCGAGGATCTACGAAGTAGCTTCTAGCGGTCTTAAGTTGCCGTCAAAAGAAAAAGCCTCCAGCTCGAATGAAATTGCGGCAGCTTCTGGTACACTTCATCAATCATACAATTCTCTGGGTATTAACATCTCCATTCCGGTCTATACAACTGTGAAAGGGGTAAGCTATTTATTTATGTATTTGTTATCGTTTGTGGTTCACTTGAAACCTCATAAAATGTACCCTATCGATATTTAGTAGTACAGCCTTCAATAAACACACAAGCTTCGAACAACAATGGATTGCACATTGAAAGTGTCAAAATTAAGCCTAGTATTTTTTGCTCTGCAATTTTACCCCACAGAGAGCCAGCCAGATTAGATCAGCTCCATTTAGCGGAGATTCCTCAGATTCATCTGACGGAGAGGAAATGGGATCCGGCTCCGGAGGATCAGGCCCACATCCCATGAGTTCTGGTGAAACAGATATATCCAGGTTAGGTTCAAGTAAACTTACAATGCCTCAACCTTACTGCAACACATAGCTAATTCTTACAAAGTGTGTATCACGTTAGTGTACTCTAATGATTTTAAATATTATGTAATTATTTTCCAGTCCAGGGAAAAGCGCCCCCTCTTCGATAGCCAATAGTCTTTCACCTCTTCACCGCTCTTCATCGTCGCCTTCAAAAAGTTTAAGACGAGGTAGACTTTATACTTTCTGTTTTACATTGGTAGATGTGTATGTATCTATTTTTTGCACATGTGGCAAGACAAGCTTAATGACATTTTATTGGATTACGTTTCTTTGCTTGCGTGCTTTCCTTTTTCTAATTACCAATTAATTAAGTTATTTGTTCTCTTCTTCGTTGAATGCAGAACCCTCGTTCGAGTCGGAAGTGTCGGATGATTACGCATTACCTCCCGATGCTTTTACCGGTGAAAACAGTGCGAGAAACAGCGTCAGAAATAGTTTAGACATGGCCCTTTCTTCAGGTTGTAGGAATCTCGCAACAACGGTTGTTACTGGAGCAGGAAGCACCAGTTCAGGAGGTTCAGGGGGTATTGTTGCCATTGCTGCTGGCCCAAACACTGTTGTAGTTACAGCATCTGGAATTCCATTGGGGGCAACCGTGGCAGCTGGTCCTTCAAGTTCTTCCTCAAATAACCCTTCCATTCCTGTCATTAACTCGGTGGAAAGCTCTCCAAGGAAGGAGTCATTGGAGAAAGCAGGCTACCTCACCAAACTTGGTGGAAAGCTAAAGACGTGGCGAAAACGTTACTTTGTTCTGCGAAATGGAACTCTGACATACTGGAAATCTCAGGTTGCCTTTTCTTTCACCAACTTTTATAGTAATTCCTCCCTAAAGTGAATGTACTAGTAACCATCAGGGTGTTGCTCATTCTTTTTTAAAAAGAGAATGAGAGAAAAAAAATTACAGATAATACTGCCTAGTTATATGGGTTAATGTTAATGGAGGAGTGTTTTTTTTCACTTCTGATCGTGTTGAAACAAAACGCATCAAGGACACATGTGGTCCACCATGAAAACCTAAGTTTTATCCGACCATTTCATACTTTTGGTGTATGAAGCGATTTTCTTGTTTAGAAGAGGAACAGTGTTTCTTTTGTGTTTGTTTCAAGAAGGTTTTTCTCGTCTACAATATATCTTTGCTGAAGAACGTTGAATGATTTGTTAGCTGCGTGAAGGTCGGGGTTATCGGTAAACTCTTAAAAAGTTAAGTTTGTTGAAATGCTCAAGCAAAATTTATTGACATTTTTTAAAGCAGCAAGAGTCCAGCAGACGACCAACTGGCAGGGAAATCATTCTGGATGAAAACTGCAGAATAATTCGAGGGGATGGGGCTGCCACATTTGAGATAGCGACGGGGAAAAAGACTTACTACTTAACGGCTGATTCGACTGCTGCTGTTGATGATTGGGTCCGGGTTCTTCAGGTACGTAGCTTTATTGACCGTGAAAGAAGTTATATATTTCCTATTTCTTGGTAATTTTTCCCTCGTTTTTTTCTCCAACCGAGTGAAAAAATGTAGCACTGGCACGAGAAACTATTTGATAATGATTTTTTCCTTCTCCATGTTAGAATGTGGTAAGGCGGAACGCAACGAAACTTGTGCTAAGTATGGAAGACAGCAAAGCAACCCTCCAAGGTTGGCTGATCAAAGTGAAGAATGGACACGCGAAGAGGTGTGTTTGCTTTTGCTTCAAACGGCAGTATTTTTATTATTTATTGAAAATTATTTACGCATCAACTAACAAAAAATTTTTCATGTTCGTACTGATTTCAAAATACAAATATATTTAGAATCCTTTCGTATTGTTTTGCAGGTGTTGGTGCGTTCTCGTGGGGAAAATGTTCCTTGCGTTCAAGTCTCCGTCAGACACGGTAATTAACAACCCATATAGGGTCTGCATTGTGTAATAGTACTTTTTTGGAATTTATTCTTCCCATCCGCACTCCCACGTTAATGTTGTGGATGCATGCAATCAGATATACCAATTCTTCAACAGATATACATATGTACATATAATTACTATCTTCTCACACACTATTAAGAAGTCTAGTTATAGTTGTCGGTAATTACAAAAACAGGTACGCATCGCAATCTGCGGATTACTTTGAGGGCATTGGCACATGTCGAAACCCTCAGCTTAAAACACATCATGTTGAAGGGATAATGGTGGTGAAATATATGTGAGATGACGCGCCCAAGTCTGTTCGGCGGCAGTGACTTTTAGGTCGTTTTCGATAAATAATTGAACATTGTGACAATAAGATTCTTTCCATTTACTGATTTTATTAAGGTGACCAACTAAAGTGTGTTCATTTTCTGCTCAATTCTGGTTGGTTGGAAGGAGATTGAACTTCTTGTTCTTTTTGTCAATAACACGCATATTATAAAATATCTGTCTCATTCTTTTCAGATCTGACTTCTTTTTGAATTTATTACATACACGGGGATATTTTTTTTAACCTGTGAGAAATCATAGCTCAGAGTAAAATGACACTTGACATTTCTCTTGATTACATTCTATCTGCTCTCTGACACTATTGAATTGAGGGAAAAAGGTATAAACGGGAATGAAGAAGAACGACTTTTGTCGTCTTGAAAGAAGGACAGGGAAAATGCTAGCATTAGTAATAGTTCCTTGAATCGTTGTCTTGTATCATGTCTTTACGAAGGAGGCAAACAAGCACAGTAGTATTATTAGTGTGTGGGTGGAGGTTGGGAGAGTTAAGTTTTAGATGATGGTGATAGTGCTACACTTACTCATCGTAGTGATGATGATGATGATACATGACTTAGTAAGAGATAGAGTCTCTTCATGTCTAGATAGTAAATCTTAATTGAGAATAGTCTGTTTGGTTGATGGAAAGAGCACAAATGAGAAAGAACTCGGGAATTTGATGCTTGTTTCGTGTGTCAAATGGAATTACGTTTGCTGTAATTAATGGTCTTGTAATGTCTTTCTTGTTTTTAGGTTACCAGCGGCCAGAATGCGATTAATATGCGCGACACGAGGGTGGAAGATGTAGATCATGTTTCGGACTCGGACACTGATGATAAAGATGAGTCAGGCCCTCCAGGTCTCCTCTCGGAAGCCTTCACAATTGGGCTCTTTCCGTCACACCAGAGTCCGATTTATCTACACCTTTCTTCCAAGCAGGAAAAGGTACGGACGAAAGTTACATGTACATAGATATTAGGCCATCCATTGTCTTGTACAATAATTTTAGGTATCCCCTTTCTGGAGAGTATTAAGATGGCTACTGTTTGCCGGCATAGCCTGTATTTGAAATATTTATAATGGATCTGAGGGTGTAAAGAAAAACTCAAACACAACGAAAGTGCCATTAAGTATGATTTATCATTAGTTCCGTTTCTGATATTTTGCATGTGTGCTTATTCTGGCGTTACTTTTGGACGATGCTCGTAGGATGCGTGGCTATATCACCTAACGGTGGTGAGTGGGAAGGGACCAAGCGCGGGTAAGGTTTTTTAGAAGATATTGTCTCTGAATCCTTATATATATACATATATCCTCGTAGACCAGAGATCGATACTTTTATCTATATATTAATACGATTTGGCATTAATATTCAGGTACTCAGTGTGAGCAGCTAGTCCACAAGTTAATGGAAGTAGATGGAGATCCAAGTAAGTCATTAAGAAATGATTTATGAGACATTTTGAGCGTATTTTATGTGTTCTATCACGTAAACATTAATTACTTTTCCTTTGAATATAAATCAATGGTGCTCCTCTCTCTTTTTCGTCCAGACTGTAATTTGTGGAAGAATCCGCTACTTTTGCATAGTAAAGAGAATATTACGTCGCCTTTGACATCTCTGTCTTCGGAAGCTCTTCAAAATGAGGCCATTAAATTATTTAAGGTACATTCAAAACTATGTTAATGTTAGGGGAAAGTGGTGAAGAGTCTTCCATCTTAAACTGTCACCCTGTTGCCCTGTATAAAAATTCCAGATAGTTATTTTATTTTACATGCTGTTCTTGTTTGTGTTTATAGTCTTGTCAGTTGTTCATGTCGGTGCCTTTGGATCAAGGATCAGGTAATAATGAAAATATAATAAATGTATATATGTAAAATTATATGTGTGTGATACTTCCAATCGGTTACTTCGTCTTGCGTATTACACGACGATCCTCGTTCTTAATTTCAGGGATCGATTACCATGTAGTACTGGCTCAAAATGCGTTGCAGTTATGCCTTGATTATCACGAACTTCAGGTGAACTATATATGTATTTATTTATTTGTTATCGTCTGTGGCTTATCATTTGTGCACATAAAAAATAGAATTGAAGAAAGTTACAGTTGCTTCGCTTTTTGTATTTCAGGCGGAGTTGATAATCTGCTTGATCAAGCAGACGTCGCGTATACTAACCTTTAAGAATTCAGCCCATGTGAACAGAACATTCACGAAGATAAAGCACTCACGGGTAAGACGTACCCCAAAATGAACGCAAAGCGCCATTGTTTTCCGTGATCCTTTTTGCCGTTCGTAATCATTTATCTTTGTTACTGGCAGCACTTTTTACTGAACGCAACGCAGTCCCTGTTTTTGTGCGACTCATCAAGTAATCATCACGGGAAATTGCACAATCAATCTAGTCAACACCAGAATCAGCAGTCTTCATCACAACCCTCATCATTGACAAATCGGTCTCATCAAACTAATAATCATCATGGGACGATGCCAACCAACTCGGCTGGCAACTCTAAATCAAGCAGTCCCAGTCGCTCAACAGGGATACGTGGTGGAGGAAGCAGCAGTTCCAACAAAACGTCACCAGCCAAATCCAGCAGTAACAGTAAATCTAAAGGCTCATCCTCAGTTCCTTCGTCTCCTCTATTGTCCCATGGTCATGGGATGCATTATCATCACTCACTCACGTCCGAAGGCAAGTCCGGCGTTCGTAGCTTTGTCTTTGTTCAGGGCTGGCAGGTAAATAATTTTTTTTCTCCAGGAATACATATTTTCGATTTTACTAATTATCCATGCTTATTGGATAGCTATCTAACAATTTCTTGCAAATAGTGTTAAACGTTGTTGAAAGATTCCTCTTATTATCCTATTTCTATTTTACTCGCAGCTGCTCTCCCTCGCGGTTTCACTTTTCCTCCCGAAAAACAATAAACTTCTCTGGTATTTGAAGCAGCATCTCACCAGGAATGTCGACACGAAGTGAGTTCAATAACATTTTTCTCACGCTCTTCCTGATATGATAAGATATTACATTATTGCGAACTAAAACACTTGGACACGTTCCCGTTCGCTTTCTCCTCTGATTGATGAGTGCTTCCACTTTTTCAATTTATCCGCAGGAGCTGTGTTAGAAAGAAGGATAAAGGATATACATACTAGACCAAAAAAAAAATTAATTCACCCGACAGCGATGTGAATATGTAATTTATTTTGCCGTTGCCAAACGTGGATATATATTATCCGAGGGAATGCTTTTGACAAAGAAAAAGTGTCACTGGTTGATGAAAGCGCTCGATAAGAAGCAGATATTCTAAAAATGGAAATATTTTTCTGCGTTCTAGGTGGTTGGATTCGATGGCTCAACAACTGTTGAAGAATTCTTACTTTCATTGTGTCATGAAATCGGATGTCGGGAGCCGTTCCTCTCTGGCTTTGCTCTATTTGAAGATGATCCATTTGAAAGCGTAAGTTCGATTGTGAATATACGCGTGATTAAATGATGATTGTGGAATGTGGCAAGTATGTACATGATGCTTAAATATTTCAAATAAAATCACATGCTCAATCAAATATTGTAAAAAATAAAAAAACTTTAAAAAATTCTACCAGGATCTGGAACATTCTCTAAGGCCTGAAGACAAGGTGAGTTCTATATCTACTACTATCCTGTACATAAAATTGACATATTATTATTCGAATACTGCACAAAAATACGAATACCTCTCGCCAGATAAGCATGGGGTGCAACTGTCTGTAACAAAAAAATACCAAATTTTCCGGAGCAAACCACACTTGAGTTTGACTTCTGTGAAGATATGGGATGCAGTGGACGTGACCGTTTCAAATAAATGATGCCTTTTGTTTCGTTCTTTAAAAGATATGTGACGTGATCTCACAATGGGAGACTGTCTTGAGGGAAAGAGGTCTTGGAAAATTTGAGACGCGAAGAGTCGTTACACTCACTTTCAAATCGAGGATCTACCGAAAGTCTGGGGTTCTGCAGGAGACAGACAAAGAAAGATTGCTTTTGTGCTACCAAACTAACCAGGCGATAGTTGCAGGAAGATTTCCACTGACAAGGTATTCTTGAATTTTTCTTTCTACATTCAAGAGAGTGAGTGGCTAATTCTAAGTTCGACTAGCAGTAGCAGCAGTTCTCAAAGTAATCAAGTAGCTGGAGTACTTCAGAGTCCGTTGACCAATGGCTCTGCAGTTGGTGCAGGAGTGACAAACCATTAATTAAAAGGCATTTTGGCTGCATGCTCTCACCAATAAACTTATTGATGGGTGATTTCGTTTTTCTTATTGCAGAGAACTGGCCCTTGAGTTGGCAGCCCTTATGGCTCAAGTAAGATATTTATTTATTATCTGTGACGTTACACACAATGACAACTGGCAAATGAAGGATAGAAGTAACTTTCCTGTAACTTTCCTTGTGTCGTTTGCATTATTGTTTGTGAAATCTTATTTTGCCAGGAAAGATGGGTGATGGATTTTGCAATTTAATGCAATGCTCATGTTGGGAATGAAAACGATTTTTATTCTCTTTCTCTATCACCAAAATGTAGATTGATAGCGGTGATTACAGACCGGATAAAGGGCGAACCAGTGGAGGGTCCCAAACCGTTGTGCAGATTCTGGAGAAATATTATCCCACCAGGTAAGACATTGTTGTCTATAAAATTTATTATAAATGAAAATACTATTAACTCAAAATTCATCTAAACTCATCGTAACATGCCCTTAATTCAAGTACAGTAGTATTACATATATGTATATTAAAAAGTTTCTAAAAACCGATATAGCAAAAGGAGCTTGCTATGTGCTCATAGTTCTGATAATTGATTAACATAAAACATACAAATGCATATTTGATTTTTCATAAAATAGGGTCATGAGTCATGAAACAAGGGTTCTTTCATATCTTCTACTGCTTCGCTCCATACAATTGGTAGTTGAAGTGGTGTGCTTCATCAGATAGGTCCAATTTTGCCAACAAAGCTTCATAACGTCGTCAAAAACAAATGTATTCCCATTCCGGGAGGGTATGGTTTGTGCGGAATAAGGAAAATCCAAACGTCGAAATTTGGGAAAAAAGCGAGTATCATTTTAAAATTTGAGGCTAAAGGAAAGCGCTCACATTTTCTAATGTCTTTACAGACCTCCGGCAAACATCATACGTAATAGTAATTGTTATCTTCTAACAATTAAC
>JAHZNF010004250.1:0-17384 GCA_027744215.1 Troglopedetes dispersus | reverse complement strand
GACGTAAGACAATGTCTGGCCTCTGTGCGCTAGTGGTCAAAACAGTTTCATCAACACTGTGAATAGCAAAGCCTTTCTTAGCCGCGGTCTCAAACCTGCAGATCCACAGGATGACATTGATGTCGATGGCATCAAAGTCTACACGATTGATTACAATGAAACCTTTGTGTTTCTTGGCAAGAACTTTTGCTATAATCCGGATATTGCATCTCCTGATCTGGAAGACTTGTTACACAAAGCGAAACAGATCAGAGACTCGACACTTGCGCCCTGGCAACGAATGGATGCTATGAAGCAATTTATCTATTCCCGAGTTCCGTTTTTGTTACGTTGTGCTAACGTTAATAAAACGCGGTGGGAGAGTTTTGATACAGAAATGCGAGCAATTGTCAAATACGCTGTTGGGTTAAATAGAAATGCGTCTAATTATTTCATGTACTGCTCAACAAATGTAGGAGGTTTGTCCCTTCCTTGTGCAGCTGCAATACACGACATTTACTACATCGATACGTGCTTTAAGCTGTTAACTTCCAAAGATGAAGTCCTGAAAACTTTGGTTAGACAGGATCTGTCACAGCTTGTCATATCTGACCAAACGCTACCTGATGACGAGAAGCTTAGTAAGATTAGTAATTACTTGTCTGGTGCTGACATTGAAAAAGACTCGAAATATTCGTCTGTCTGGAGTTTACAGCGTATATCGGTTAAGGATTCGGGTGTGGTTTGGAATGTTTCAGCTGAGGATGCCACATTAGACATTACTCTAATTTACTCTGAAAAAACAGTATCCATTACGTCGGATACTCCTGGTAAACAAGGTGTTATTAGAACACTTACTGAGGAATTCAGAAAGAGCCAATTACAAGAATTTTTTATTAATGCTCCTTCACAGGCGGCTGTTTTTCATGCAATATCTCGTGACAGGGAAAGTTCGCACTTTTTGAGAGACACTAGGGACTACACGTGTGAAGAGTATATGTTTCTACTAAACGCTAGGTTGTGTCTACTTCCCTTGGCGATTGCACGCAGTTGTATCCATTTCAAAGATAAGACATGCAGAAGGTGCAAGACAGGTGATGAAGAGTCAATGGGGCATGTGTCAGGTATATGTACATATGACATGCCCCTTCGTCTGAATAGGCATGATAGCATAGTTCATCTGTTAGTTGAGACCGCGGCTAAGAAAGGCTTTGCTATTCACAGTGTTGATGAAACTGTTTTGACCACTAGCGCACAGAGGCCAGACATTGTCTTACGTCGTGATGATTTTCTTTACATTATTGACGTATCCGTCGTTTATGAGTACAGTTTGTCCAATCTTCAAGTGGCAGACCAAACAAAAGTGACTAAATATCAGCATCTTGGTAGTATGTTAAGAGACACGGAAAAGGGTTGTAAAGGCTTCACTTGCTACGGTTATATTATCGGGGCACTTGGGGCATGGCTAGAGTCGAATGATTTGGTGCTGCATGATGTGTTCAAATTAGATCAGTATGAGTATGCACGTGTTAAGAGAAGGTCAATACAGTTGGCGGAGAAGGGATCATATGCACTCTTCACGGATCATCTTGGTGGCGCGAAGTGGGAGAGAATTAAACAAACTTATGGTCCAATTATTGAAAAATATAAGAAGGGGGGTAAGGCAGTTACCAGTACTGGTGATGCCACGGTAGAGGGTTCGGCTCAGGATGTCGAAGATGGGTCTGTAGCTAACGCATCTCCTGTTCCTGGTTTTTCCGGTGCTAGTGAATGTCAGAGTGTAGGTCTGAGTGAAGGTCAGAGAGTTGAGGAGATGGATATTGTGGATGTGGTAGAAGAGTGTGGTAAGCTGCAAATTAATTCGCAGCAGGTAGCAGGTCAAAGTACTGAGGAAATGGATTTTTAAGGTGGGTCTAGTTTAAGAAAATGTGGTTGGTATATAATAGGTGTGTGTTAAGAAATTATAAGGTTACGCTAGGATTTTGTACTGCTTTGTTAACGAAAACCTTTGTTTTAAGTTTTGACTTGTAAGGATTCGATGTACTGGTTAGTGTTAAAATTTACAGTTTTTACAATTTAAAAACATTTTTGTAAATTAGCTGTAAGTTGGATAGATGTAGTTTAGTATAAGTATTGTTAAAACTATGAGTAGTTTCTATTGTATAAGGCAGAGTCTAGTATGTAATTAGGAATACTTGTTTGTTAGTTGTTTAAGATTTACTAAGATAAACTAGTTTTTGTTTGTCACACGCTTATACATGAAAATTTTGAATGTTTTTTATAACTTGACTGTTTGTATTATCGTTGAATTAATCTCCTGAAATGACAATGTTGAAATAAATTCCTAACAATAGTCTGTCAACAAAATACACTGAACTGTCTCAATTCCTTTTGTTTAATACGTTAATTCAAAAAGTTGTAAGAATGATTTATACCTTTCATTTCATATACTTGTGTTTCTTGTTGTGTTATTTCATGCCTTAAAACAAAACTGGAATTTCATACCAAATCATACTACAAAAAATGTTTCATATACTCACTCGTTCCAACACTTGTTCTATTAAAATCAAACTCCAAACACATGCATAGTAAATAGGAGCTAACCACAGCCGACTCTCTCCACAAAAATCCCTATATCTTTTTTGTTTCTAGTTCAATCTTGATGAAAATTGTTTTAAACGATAGAGAAATGCACAATTAAGGCAGTACAATAGGTTTCATCCACATATGCACTTTAATCATTGTTCTGAAAATGGCAAACTCCAAACCCATGCTTTGTAAATGGGAGCTAACCACAGTCAACTCTGTCTAGTAAAATCATCATAATGTTTGTGTTCCTGGCCCAAATTGAATGACAATAGGCTTAAATGGAAGGAAAAGGTTAGATTAATGTAGTACACTAGGTTTCAAGATATAATTAGTTTAAATCGCTGTGCTGGAAAATTCAAACTCCAACTCCATGCTTTGTCAATAGGAGCTAACCACAGTCGACTCTCTCCACAAAAATCCCTACATCTTTTTTGTTTATGAAGCTAATGTGATGAAAATGAGTTTAAATCGAAGGGAAATGCACAATTAGGTAGTAGAATTGGTTTCATATACACATTCGTTGAAATCTCTGGGCTTGTATGACCTCATTTCAAACACATGCTATGTAAATCGGAGCTAACCACAGCCGATTCTCTGCACAAAAATGACTATAACTTTTTTATTACTGGCTCAAATTGAACGAAAATGGGCTTAGCTGAGGGATAAACACTCAATTAATGTAGTAGAATTGGTTTCAAGTACTGATTCGCTGAAATCTCTCGGATACAAAATCCAAACTCCAAACACACGCTTTGTAAATGAGAGCTAACCACAGTCGACTCTGTCTAGTAAAATCCCTATAACTTTCTTGTTTCTTGCTCCAATTCAATGCAAATATGTTTAAATGATTTTTCGAGCTAATTGGATGCAAATGATTTTAATGGATAGATAAATGCATACTTAAGATAGCAAAATATGTTTCAAGTTGTAATTACTTTAAATCGCTGTGCTGGAAAATTCAAACTCCAACTCCATGCTTTGTCAATAGGAGCTACCCACAGCCGGCCCTCTCCACAAAAATCCCTATATCTTTTTTGTTTATGGCTCAAATTTGATGAAATTAGGGTTAAATGAAAGAGAAATGCACAGTAAAGGTAGTACAATTGGTTTAAATATGCACTTTGATCTTTGGCCTAGCATGACATAACTCCAAACACATGTATAGTAAATAGGAACTAACCACTGTCGACTAAAATCACTAAAATCCATATAACTTTTTTATTTATGGAGCCAATTGGATGCACCGTGTTTTAAGAGGGAGGGAAATGCACAATTAAGATAGTACAATTGGTTCCAATATGCACTTTGATCTTTGGCATAGCATGACATAACTCCAACTCCATGCTCTGTAAATGGGACCACAGTCGACTCCCTCCACGAAAATCCGTATATCTTATTTGTTTATGGCTCAAATTGGATGAAAATAGTATTAAATGGAAGAGAAATGTACAGTAAAGGTAGTACAATGGGTATCAAGTTGTAATTAGTTGCAACCTTTGTGCTAGAAAATTCGGAGTCCAACCCCATGCTTTGTAAATGGGAGCTAACCACAGCCGATTGTCTCCACAAAAATCCGTATATCTTATTTGTTTATGGCTCAAATTTGATGAAATTAGTATTAATATGGAAGAGAAATGCACAGTAAAGGTAGTACAATGGGTATCAAGTTGTAATTAGTTGCAACCTTTGTGCTAGAAAATTCGGAGTCCAACCCCATGCTTTGTAAATGGGAGCTAACCACAGTCGACTCTCTCCATGAAAAAGCTTGTAACTTTTTTGTTTAAGGCTCAAATTAAATGACAATAGGTTTAAATGAGAGAGAAATGCACAATTAAGCTACTAAAATTGGTTCAAATATGCACTTTGATCTTTGGCCTAGCATGACAACTCCGACTCCATATTTTGTAAATGGGAGCTAACCACAGCCAACTCTCTCCACTAAAATCATCATAACTGTCTTGTTTCTTACTCAAATTGGATGAAAATCCGTTTAAATGATAGCGAAATGTACAGTTAAGGTAGTAAAATTGGTTTCATTGAAATATTCACTTTAATTATTGTTCTGAAAATATCATACTCCAAGTCCATGTATCGTAAATGGGGCTAACCACAGCCGACTCCCGTCATGAAAATGATCATAACTTTTTTATTTATAGATGAATATGTTGGGAATGTTGATTTGTTCTTTCGTCGTTTTTTTTCTGATAAAGAGTTGATGATGATAGTATGGTGAATATAACATTAAAGACTTATTTGCCAAAAAATTCTGAACATTTATTCAAATGTTATTGAACTAATATTTTGTAAATGTAATTTATTTATCCTGTGACACATTATGATACAATTCCATAATTTGTAAATATTATTTCATTTATATACTATAATTTGATCGTTAGCAGTACCTTATTTTGAACATGTTTACATACTAAAAAGTAAAGTAACATACAAAGTACATTTTTAAGGACAAGCAATAAAATAGAGTTAGATGCACATGTGCTTAACTAGTTATTGATTTCATTTCTGTTTATTCTGGTTTACTCGTCGCTTTCTGTGAGTACTAAAACTTCATCTGTGGACGAATCTTTCTCGTACTCAGTTTCTCCTTCATCAACCATTTCATCATCACTGTTTGTCAAGTCAATCATGGGTTCTTGTTGTTGTGGAAAAGTTGCATTTGGGCTCGTCTTACCAGAAACGACGGTTTTCTGGCAGTTGCGGGCATGTTGTTTGCAGTTGTATTGAAGCCTAAATTTTCTGTCACATCCGAGATTTGGGCATTCAAATGGGAGTGTTTCATCATGAACCGTCATGTGCCTTTGCAGATGGTAGTTGGAGGACAAGGTTCTGTACAAAAGTAAAAAAATAAAATCAGTTGTGAGCATTGTCTGTTGCATTATACTTTAATCTCAAGTTCACAGTTAATAAATTGAGTTGTTACTTTTGACATTTTTCGCATTTGAAGGGTTTTACTAGCAAGTATGTCCTCATGTGTAGTTGAATGCTGGATTTTTTGGGGGTACAATAGACACATAATGGGCAGTGATATTTGTTACCAGCTAACTTTTGTGGAACATACGCTTTTGCAACTCGATCTCGCTCGATGATTTTATTTTCAGTTGCAATTCTGCCTGCCTCCATTTTTGCACGTTCCTCTTCTTCCAGAGTGTCCACGGGAGTATTTTGCCGTTGCTGCTTCTCGTCCTTCTTCTTCTTCTTTTTCGTCTCATTGCCGACTTGGAAAGGAACAGTTTGCCGCGTTACACGCTGTGACTGACGTGTTCCTTTTGTTTCTTTCGCCGATACCGTCTTACTACAACAAGGTCCTTCACCTGTAATCTCAAGAAGTTTTTTGGGATCGACAAACTTTGGTTGCTTCACCTTCCGTGTAAGGCGTAACTTCTTGTGGGGTGGCTGTTCAGAGTTGTCGCTGGACTCGGATGAATGTTTGATTCTTTCTCTTGTACGTTTTGCGGCAGCTTTTTTTGGAGTGGTTAGCACCTCATCATTTGGCGAGCTGTCGATTGACGGCCGTGAAGACGACCTTTGTAGTTGTGACACCGGCGAAACAGGAGTTGACTCAATATCATGGGAAGAAGTCGGAGGTGGTCTTTCTGACGATTGTGGTGGTCTTTTTGGCGATTGTGCAGCTGGCAAAAGAGAGTCAATCAGCCTTCCGCTGATCTTTTTTTTTGTATTGCTGTTCTTTGTTGACATTCACAGACATGTGAGAAGGGATCTCGCTGATTTCGCGGTCTTCTGTGTCATGAAGGAAAATATTGTAGGAGTTACTGGATGGTGCGTCTTGTCCAGAAGTGCAGATGTCATTATCAGTTCCAAAGTAAATAGGTTTCGTCCACATGACGCCCTTGTGAGTGGGTTCTTCTGGAACAATGTCGGGTATTGGTTCGGGTCCTGCGATTGTATCATTGAAGGAGTGTGGTGGGGCAGAACAAGCGTCACAATAGCAATCCTGAAAAGAGACAGGAAGGGTTTCGAACATTATCTGCTTTGTGCTTATTCATTATTACATAGTTTTAAAAGGTTGACATGTTTCATACCTTGACGGGTAAGCCAAAGTCGAGTGTGAGTTCCATGTTGAAGCTCAGATCCCGTTTTGCCACCAACACAACGGCAAATCTCGTCTTGGTGACGTACCTCTTGGCGATGAGGGTCGGGTTGTGTGAGTTTCGGATAAACCAGGAAAGTGATCCTTTTGTGCGCCCGTCTATTGAGAAGTCCGTATCTTTGATTTTGAGGACCCTGTACTGGCTTGCCTGTTCGAGCGATGCCGTGAAGTTGTATTCCCCAATATACTCCATCACAAAACTGTTCTGAGGGATGAATATGTCAGTTGTTAAAGCAAACTGGTTGTTTTGTTTGGCTGAGACTCTGAACTTTGTTTCAACGAATTGACGACCTACGAACCTGAAAATTAGAATCACAATATATAAGTACAGTATTCATGGCGTTTTTGAATTAGTGTTGCCTCCACAAAATTGGTTGATATAAAAAGGTTACTCACGGCTGATTACGGCAAGCCAAGCCGCATGTTTTTTCACACTCAATTCCCTTTGTCCTCCGTGGACATATCTCGCTGAAGCACTTCATCTTGTATTGGATGACCTGTTTGTCCTCTGTTAACCCCTTCATTCCCTTTGAACTATCCTTTCCATAATAGATAATCTTACATTTACACTTTGTCTTGCTTCCATCTTTGTGCTGCTCCTTGGTAATGGACCGCATGTCATTCTTTACATTTTCATTCACATATTCCACTGTAAAATATACATGAGAATAGAATCATTACACTCAATTGAAGACTCGAAGAAAGCTTACATCCATCGAGTCATGTCTACTACAATGCGCACAATTTTGTCAACTTTGTATGAAAAAGAGTTTTTGTTGTATTCACTGAGATTTTTGGACTAGCAATAGAAATGCACCATTAAGTTAGTAGAAGTGGTTTCATTCACTCAAAACTCCAAACACATGCATGGTAAATGGGAGCTAACCACAGCCGACTTACTTCACTGAAATACTTGTACCTTTTTTGTTTAAGGCTCAAATTCGATTAGAACGGG
Source organism: Troglopedetes dispersus (assembly GCA_027744215.1). Lineage (NCBI taxonomy): Eukaryota > Metazoa > Arthropoda > Collembola > Entomobryomorpha > Paronellidae > Troglopedetes > Troglopedetes dispersus. The sequence goes on along the minus strand of JAHZNF010004250.1, from coordinate 9,735 downwards.
TTTAAGCGATAGCGAAATGCACAATTAAGGTAGTAGAAAAGGTTTCATTTAAATATGCACTTAGACCTTTGGACTAGAAAATTCAATCTCCGAACACATGCTTTGTAAGTCAGAGGTAACCACAGTCGACCCTCTCCACTAAAATCATCATAACTTTTTTATTTCTGGCTTAAAGTGAATGAAAATCTGCTTATATGAGAGATAAATGCGTAATTAAGGTGGTACAAAAGGGTTCCTTCAAATATTCACTTATATCTGTGGGCTACCATGACCCAACGCCAAACCCATTCTTTGTAAGACAGAGCTAACCACAGCCGACTCCCCTCATGAAAATGATTGTAACTTTTTTGTTTATGGCTCAAATTGGATGAAAATCCGTTTAAATGAAAGAGAAATTCTCAGTAAAGGTAGTCCAATAGGCTTCAAGTTGTAATTAGTTGAAATCTTGACGCTAAAAAAATCAAAATCCAACTCCATGCTTCGTAAACGGGAGCTAACCACAGCCGACTCTCTCCAGTCAATTCCTTATAACTTTTTTGTTTCTAGTTCAATCTTGATGAAAACTGTTTTAAACGATAGAGAAATGCACAATTAAGTATATATAGTACAGTAGGTTTCATCCACATATGCACTTTAATCATTGTTCTGAAAATAGCAAACTCCAAACCCATGCTTTGTAAATGGGAGCTAACCACAGTCGACTCTGTCTAGCAAAATCATCATAACTTTTTTGTTTTTCGAGCAAAAAAGTTTCATTTAAATATCTACTTTAATCTTTGTTCTGAAAATATCATACTCCAAGTCCCTGCTGTGGTAAGTACGAGCTAATCACGGTCGACTCTCTTCACAAAGACTTTAGTTATCTTTTTGTTCTTGGCTCAAATTTGATGAAAAGAGTATTAAATGGAAGAGAGATGCACAATTAAGGTAGTAAAATTGGTTTCATATACTCATTCAGTGAAATCTTTGTGCTAGCATGACCTTACGATAAACACATGTTTTTTAAATGGGAGCTAACCACAGTCGACTTACTCAATTTTGATGAAAACTGTTTTAAACGAAAGAGAAATGCGTAATTAGTGTTGTAAAATTGGTTTCAGTTTGTGATTCACTGGAATCGTGTGGATAGATAAATCCATCGTTATATTGGTTTCACTAATTACCAATGCTTTTTTTATTGTATTCGTGAACGTATGCACGAATAAAGTAGATCTATATGATGTATAAAGGTACACTAGAAAGAGTTTACACTTACTTTTTGAAATTGACTGGAAGCACGTCATGTCCTTGATTGCTTCCATTTGCGCGCCTTTGTCGGAGATTTCGAAATCCGGTTTTGGTCTTCTATTCTTTCTTTCAGCCTGTACGTGCGGTTCTGGATGAAATGAAAAAAAATGTGCTTGAAATCTTTGTGAATTTAGTTTGAGATAATACATGTCTAACTGAATGCATATACTTACCAGCATTTTCATCTCCATCAGATCCACTTGGTTGAGCTGCGGCGTATGTCTGGATGTTTGCACTCACATCCGCCGTATTCTTTAGGGAATCAAGTCCGTCGTTCGAAGACCCTTCAATAGTTAATGCATCCATAATTTCTTGTGACTCGATTATCTCTTCCAGGATTGGAACTTTCTCACTTAATTGTACCACAAGTTCATCTTGCCCGACTTCATCGTGTTCACTTCCTTGCTCCGCCACTGGATCCTCCACGGCTGCATCCTCCACCTCCACGGCTGCATTTTCCACCACGACAGGATTACCAGTTTGACGTTTTGGGACAAGAGCAAATCTTTCTGTAAATGATTGAAGCAAAATAGAAATCCAAGTTATCAGTTAGTTTCAACTTTTTGGATCTGTAATAAATGCACAGCAGCTTCCTTTTATGGAACGAGATCTTACTTTCCCCTTGTCGGATGACCTCCAGAGAAAACGAGCCTTCAATTGCACGAAACTCGTGGATTCGGTTGTGGCAGTAAAGACATTTGGGGTAGTAGAATCTGGAGATGTGATGGTTGACGTAATGCCTTAAACACCGGTTGCAGAAAGTATGCAACGATGTGTGTCCGTCTTCGTAGACACTGTACATTGGTACAGTGTCTTCATCGTAAACACAATTCACCAGGTCAAGCTTCTGCTTGCACAGGCAACAACACGCCGTAAACTCCATTGTACTAAAGCAGAAATGGATCTTGTTTTTTACTGTTGATTTAGCTTGAAGCACTATAAGAACTGTCAGTTGTTGAACAAAACACAAAAATTCGCCAGATGAGGCAACAACAGAGTGCCTAAATTTGATGACGATGACTATTGTAGTGGTTGATAAATTGTTCAGTTTTTTCACTTGGAGAACTGATTATTATTGATAAAAAATGTCGCGTTATGAGGCAGGAACTGAAGTGCCACAAGTTGATGATGATGACTTTTGAAGTGGTGGAATTTTTGTTCAGGTTTTCACTTGAGGAACTGTTTTTTTGTAAAAAAAATGTCGCAATATGAGGCACTAACTGGAGTTCCAAAGTTGATGATGATGGAGTCGGCGATGGTTGGCTATTTTTTCAGTTTTTCACTTGTAGCACTGTTGGTTTTGTAACAAAATGTCGCATTATGAGGCAGGAACTGAAGTGCCACAAATTGATGATGATGACTTTTGAAGTGGTGGAATTTTTGTTCAGTTTTTAACTTGAGGAACTGTTTTTTTTTGTAAAAAAATGTCGCAAGATGAGGCAGGAACTGAAGTTCCAAAGTTGATGATGATGATGAGAGTTGTAGTTGTGGTGGTAGTGGTGAGAGAGAGCAAACGAACGACTTTGCTGCGCGTTGCAATGCATGCAGCGTAAAGCATTGAAGTGAACGTATGTGTTGAGTTGTGAGAAGGTTCGAGCCCCAGCCAATAAGAAGCAGGAGGGGAAGAAGGAGAAGAAGGATCGAACCTCACCAGCACCACACACACGTTCACCATTTACAATAACGTTGTTCACCCTCTGCACAAGTACATGCACGCATGCGTATAGTATTCACGAAATGCGTTGTTGAAATGACGCTACGGTTCATTTGCATAGTAATGTGAAGTCTGGATGCGTGCATGTACTTGTGCAGTGCAGATGGTCAACAACGTTATTGTAAATGGTGAACGTGTGTGTTGTGCTGGTCATGCTCGTTTTTCTATACCTTCTTCTTCTTCTCGTCCTTTCTTGCTCGAACCTGCACAACTCAACACGTTCGCTCAATGCAGCAAGCTGCATGCAATGCAACGCGCAGTAAAGTCGTTCGTTTGCTCTCTCTCACCACTACCACCACAACTACAACTCTCATCATCATCATCAACTTTAGGCAATTCATTTCCTGCCTCATAATGCGACATTTTTTACCAAAACAAACTTAAAGTTCTCCGAATTTCAAAAAACTGAAAAAAGGCCAACCATCGCCGACTCCATCATCATCAACTTTGGAACTCCAGTTAGTGCCTCATATTGCGACATTTTTTTTNATCAACTTTGGAACTCCAGTTAGTGCCTCATATTGCGACATTTTTTTTTACAAAAAAAAACAGTTCTCCGAGTGAAAAAAACTGAACAAGTTATCCAACACCACTACAACTCTAATCATCATCAACTTTTGGCACTCCAGTTTTGCAGCATATAGTGATAGTTTTTTAAAATAAAATTATCCAAGTTAAAAATAAACTGAACAAGTTCTCCGCCTCCACAAAAGTCATTAACTTTGGAACTCCAGTTAGTGCCTCATAATGCGACATTTTTTACCAAAAAAAACTGTTCCTCAAGTTAAAAACTGAAAAAACAGCCAACCACCGCCGACTCCATCATCATCAACTTTGGAACTCCCGTTTGCTGCATTTCCCGAGTTTTTTTGAAAAGCAACAGTTCAACGAGTTAAAAAGAACTGAGAAGTAACCGAAAATGAGTGCCGAAAACCAGTCGCTTATTTTTGTAAATATGTTGTTAACATCAATCTCGATACGGTTCTACATATTAGTGTCATATATGTAATCAATTTTGAAACATGAATGTGAATTGTACTTTTCAAAATATGAACTAAGAATGAAAGGAAATAATACTGCTTATTATTAAATGAATACATGTTATTTTGTTGTAAGCTTAAACATTTTGTGGACTTGTCTTTATTCTATTTTCTACTGACATTTACTACTTAGCTATACATAATTTTGATTAAGTCACCCAAAAACGAATATTTGTTATTGCTTTCAGAACTCCACTTGCAGTATAGTTTTTGTAAATATACTAGCTTTAGTTGTTGCCCTCACGCAGCTTTTCCCTCTCATTTGAACCTACTTTCTTTCAATTGGAGCAAGAAACAAAGAAGATATGAGCTTTTTATTGGAGAGAGTCGGCAGTGGTTAGCTCATGTTTACCAATACACAGGTTTGGAGTAAGGTCACTTTAGCCCAAATATTACAACTAATTACATCTTGAAATATACTTGCTTAGTTTAATCATGCATTTCTCTGTCATATAAAACGGTTTTCATCAAGATTGAACTAGAAACAAAAACGTTATAGGGATTTTAGTGGAGAGACTCGGCTGTGGTTAGCTCCCATTGGCAAAGCTTGTAGTCTGAAGTAGGTCACTCTAACCCAAACATTTCAGCTAATTGCCAATTATTGAAACTTAGTGTACTACATTAACTGTGCATTTCTCTATCATTTAAACGGATTTTCATCCAATTAGCTTCATAAACAAAAACTTTATGATGGTTTTAGTGGAGAAAGTCAACTGTGGTTAGCTCCCATTTACAAAAGCATGGGGTGGGAGTTTGATATTTTCATAACAAAGATTTCAGCGAATGAGTATCTGAACCTTATTGTACTAGCTTAATTGACCATTTCGGTTCCACTTAAACCCACTTAAATTTTGATTCAACTTCAATCCTAGACAGAAGGTTATGATGATTTTAGTAAAGGATGTTTGCAGTGGTTAGCTCATATATACAAGGCATGGATATGAATTTGGTCATGCTAACCCATAGATATAAGCGAATATTTAAATGAACCAATTCTACTACCTTAATTGTGCATTTCTCTCTAATTTAAACTAATTTTCATCGAGATTGAGCCATAAACAAAAAGATAACTAAAGTCTTTGTGAAGAGAGTCGACTGTGGTTAGCTCCCATTAACAAAGCATGGGGTTGGACATGGAATTTTCTAGCCCCTAGATCTCAACTAATTACAACACGAAGCATATTGTACTACCTTAATTGTACATGTGTACATCATTTAACCTCCTGTCATTCGATTTGTTGCGTAATAAAAAATGCTACAGAAATGTTAATGAATAAAGTGGTGGCGGTGGAAATCTCAACTCCTAACTGGTTCTGTATAAACGAAATTTTAGTTGCGACCGGATAATGAAAGTGGATGCTAAATTAGCGAGCTACTTCACGTAAAAATCATGTTTTGAATTCAATTACGATTTATTTAAGGAATTACATTAGAGGGGATTCAAGAAAATATTAGGAATACATATAATTATTATTTAAAATGATTATGTAAACAGAATACAAACTTAATTCCAGATATTATAATGGTTGTAAGAAATTATGCTACGCGATATACAACTACATGTATCCTTAAATTTATTTGCTGTTATTATGGAATTATTTCTGTGACGCCAATTGTCGGTTACATGAGACAGATTTGGCAATTCGGGTGCAAGCCGAGCAACAAGCTCGTTCATTAACACAAACTGAACAGTGGGAGGCGGAGGAACAGTGTTTGTTTTCAGACATTGATTCCAAGCCACAACTTTTCGTTTGTGATTCTAATTCTATTGATTCATTTACTACCTTTTTTTTATTACAAACGGGATATGTAATTTGGAACACAACAAAGAAAACCATACACACTCCTCCAAGTCCGGCCATTACGTAGAAACCTACATTTTCGGGATATGAGATTGCAGGGGTGTTTTGAAATGGTTGAGAGACATTGTGGGATTGTAGATCTTGACTACGTGGGAGGGACTGCTGAGATGATTGATTTGTGACATCTGATGTGCCACTTTGATTGTAAATTGACGACAGATTTGAAGATTTGTGGGTAACATTTGGGAAAGCAGATTTGAATTCGAGGACGGGCATGTAATTTTCCCATTTGTTACAATTGTCGCTTCCTCTGCATAAACCCCTTGTCCCACCACAAAAAGAGATTGCCATTGTTTCATAGCTTATACCAAGGGAGTCGGTCTCAGTAAATGTCTTTGTGTAGCAGCTACTATTGGCAGTATTTTCCTTGATGTCTAATAGTAATTGATAGTAGGGGCATCCTACGATGAAACCTTTCCGGCTGTACAGAACGTCATGATGTGATGCTGAGTTGAATAACCTGACCTCCGTCGTAACTTCGCCAAACACACACAGTGTATTATCGATGTCATAATAGTATGGGCAGTGCTTCTGTTCACCCTGCCAATTTGTCCATGCTTCTAATACAGATGAATTGCTACCAGGAAGCGGGCATAATGGCATCTTGTATATGGATGGGAAGGTTAGCCAAAGATTGTCTCTCAACGTTGTCACTTGGTCAAAGCATTCTTGATCAGAGTCTTCACATTGTAAACCAATGCACTCGTTGCACTTCAGGGACGACGAAACTACAAAGAACAAATTTATCAAAAATATTGCAAAAATGCCATTCAGCTAAATTTAAAAACAAAGTTTAATGTGTTAATATTATTTATAGACACAACCTACCGTTTATAAAGTATATCACAATAAGACAAGCTATAACTTGGAAGTTTCCCATTATACGATTTATTCGAATTTGGAAAGGTGTTTTGAGATATCAGTAAACTTCCAGAAATACACAATGTTAACAGTTTATGAAATTAATTTAAATTCGATGATGCAAATTTACGAAAAAATTATCAAAAAGAACAGCAAAACGTGACGAATTTTTAGGCAGTGACCTCTTGATACATCTCCCAATATGAAACTAATTCAAATATGTAAAAATATAGGTATATGTAGTATATGTATGCAATTGCAATGTGGCTTTCACATGAAGAATGAAGCTTAGTTGTTTTTCGTCGTGTGTTGCATCGTACCAAAATCCAGGCTTGTGAGTAAGGGTAGAAATCCAAATTTAGTACACTAATCTGTAAAAAGGGTAACTTGTTTAAGTTTGTAAAGAGGAAAAATACTATATTATAAAATACACAACAATGAGGATCAGGGTCAGATTTTCCATTGTTGAGTAAAACTTTAAGTATTACAAATAAAAAATATAGGAGATTAATGCAGCAATTCTTATATTCGTGTTATATGTCATACTCAATATATACTTAGCTTATGACCTTAACACTACGCTGGTAAGCTTGTGGTAGGAAGCTCCCTACATTTTCTGGTTTTTTAACACGTTCGGATTATAGTTTTCACAACTACACGAGTCTACTGGAAATGCATTCCTCTCTCAACCAAACCTATTTTTATCAAATTCGAGCAAGAAACAAAATAGTTTTAGGGATTTCAGTGAAATAGGTCGACTGTGGTTAGCTCCCATTTACCAAGCATGGGCTTGGATTAGGATTTTTCTAGCCCGAATATTTTAGTGAATGATTGTATGCAACCTTTTTATTTTATTTTCCAAGCGTTTCGTCTCCATTTAAACATATATTGATTCAATTTCAGCCAGGAACAAAAAAGGTATGATGTTTTTTATGAAACAAGGTCGACGGTGGTTAGCTCTGACTTACAATGCATGGTTTTGCGTTTGGTCAATCTAGCCACTAAATTGAGGCGAATGAGTACATGGAACCAATTTACAACCTTAATTATGCATTTTCCCTCCATTTAAACCAGCTTTCATCAAATTACCTCTATAAACAAAAACGTTGTGGGGATTTTGGCGGAGGAAGTATACGGTGCTAAGATTTGATTGTATCTGATGAAATTTGAATTCATTCGTTTGTGGGATTTTTTGCCATGACTTTCGTAATTCTCTTCATATAACATGTTTCCTGATGTTAAGCCGCTTTTCTTTCAGTCGGTGTGACAAACGGTTGTTATATTTGTGTTTAAGAGAGTGACGGTGGTGGTAAGCTCTCAAGTCGTGGTCAACGACAAAAGGGTTAAAATTCCAACATAATCTCGCCCTCTATATTTTTATTACTGAACTATTTCGTGCATGATTTGTGTAAATGACAAGAAGATGGAATGCTACTTCTTTCCTGAGATGACTCTACGCCATTTCCTACAATGTGTTCCTGTCAACTGTGTGTGTCGTGTTTCCTTGTTACAGCTGTCCATAATTTACTACATCGTTGTTTGCGGAATTTCACCGGAGGTGATTTTACTTATCCTAAAAACCCTTATAAGATTGCAGTGTTCTTATTTGTGCAATTATTGGTCAAACAGAGTTGTGTTAGACAAGATCAGTTTGTTCTTGTCGCATTTTGCAGATTTTTTAAAAAACATTTTAACAATTTTAACACTGTGACTTCGCCATCATGAGTGAATCAAAGGACCAGCTTTTTCCGGACGAAGAAGATAATTTCTTTTCTGTAATTTCATCACAGGAATTGCTTAATTCTTTACCTGCTGCCAACGATAACAATGATGTGAGTGTGGGAGAGTCAAACTCTGGATTATTCAAATGTAATTTTCCTGAAGACGGTGACGATCAATTTTTTGCAAACCTCGATACCTCTACGGCGGATCAACACCATGTGTTCCCGAGGACAAGCGAAAATTCAAAACCAACCTCAAATAGAGAGCAAACGGTCAAAGAGAGTAGTCTTGCTAGCACCGAGACTGCACCTGCTTCTTCCAACTTCAAGTGCCGAGAATTTCCAACTACAGCTACAAAACCCACAATTTTCACGAGTGCCAGCCATTCAAAAACAGGGGTGTTTAAACCTGTCCGTGCTATTGGAAGCACTTCCGGTGTTTATTACCCGGCAACAAAAGCGAACTCTACAGCAACAGTGCTCGATGCATCTTCCATTTCAAAAAAAAGACCATTGTGTCCGGCAACTGCAACAGCCACTTCGTCAACAACCGCAAAAGTAGCAAGAAAGTGTTCAGCCTCTGATGGCCCAGCAGGGACATACCACAGTGTCAGCACAGCAAACTCGAAATTTGTTCAGTATCTCCACTTATATCGATAAAGAAGAAGTGAAATTTTTCTGTAATCTGGGCCTACTGACAGTTTTCCGGGAAGGTGCTGGTAATGATTACGTGGTGCTGTTCAATCAACAAATGACAAGTGATCATGTTGACTTACGGATGGTAAAGACTTTGGTTCGAGGCGTTGATTTTTACGTTGCTGATTCGAGTTCGGTCAACGGGACTTCCAACTGGATTCAGAACGGGAATTACTACAAGGCATTGACGCTCAGCATTCTGATGCTTGGAGCCAAATTCATTCGTGACTTACTCGCGAACAAGACAGTTCCAGACCATGTAAATTCTTTAAATATGTTATGCAGCATTTCCTAGATCAGGTTGAGTGTCCGCTTTAAGTAATTTTCGAATGTTGTTGTATGTGTTTTAATAGGAACTGTAGGAGATAACTGGCCAGTTGGGAATGATGGTTGCATGTACATGGGTCACTTTTGGAATGGCATTGATTTTCATTTTCATTTATGGGACTCTGGCGGATGAGCTAGATCAGGAGTACCGGTAACAAAACTCGAGAGACATTCCGCGCGTCATCTATCAACAAGTGTAGTGAAACAACTGCAACCTGCGCTCGGCT
>JAHZNF010004249.1:0-13104 GCA_027744215.1 Troglopedetes dispersus | reverse complement strand
ATAACATTATTAGAGATTAAAAAAAATATTAAGTGAGATGTGTAAGGTGGCCACTCGCACCACATTATTGAAAAAGAAAATAAATGTAATGCAGTTTTCTCATAATGGGCATCTCATGCATACGGATGGTGGGCTGAATTAGAATGAGTGGCAGTTCTTCCAAGCTTCTTCTTTTTTTTACAAGAGCAGATGATCATAACAATAATAATAATGATAAAAATATACCTTCGGAGCACTCCACTTTAAACGACTATTTACTAGTTTCACTTACTTCAAAAAGGATGTTTCAATCATTCTCCCCAAAAAAATATGAAGAAAATTGCATGATAGTTAGTCAAATTATGGGTATTTGCTTTGTAAAGCGTTTTGAAAGAAATAAAATCGTTTTTTTTTGCAATGTGTTCTCCTATTCCATTATATTGGCACTTTGACACATTTTTATGGTAATCGTTAGCACATGATAACAAGGTGCAAAGAAGTGAAGAAAAAATTATGCGGAGGAGCACGTGTCCTGTGTACAAAAGTCATCTTTTGCAACGGATGGATTCTCTCTTTATCTTGTTACGGTTACACTATCCTCTTTCTAAATTTCCCATTTAGTTCTTCGTCTTCACAACTTTTTCCCCTTTTTTGAGTAAATTTATGGGCGACCAGTGAACGAGAGAAATGTGGAAGATGCAGAAGGACAAGGTGGAGGTGTGCTCACCTTAACGACGTAAAATGCTCATATAAGCACATAATGAGGGCAATAACTATAACATAACAATAGTATATCGAGTGGTAATTTTTATCTGTGTGTGAAACTCTTAATTATCTATTTTCTATTTTTTTCGAAATTATGTCCAAAAAATTATATTACAACGTGGAGGTATGTCGTTGCTTGTGTGCATGTACTCTATCACATTTGATGACCACTTGTACAAGAAAAAATGAATGTGGAATCGTTTGTAAGATAGTTAGTTTCTTGTCAAGGGTAATATATTACTGTCGTTTGTGCACCTTAATAATATGTCGTGTTTTATGGGAACTTAGGTAATCAAGCGTTTTCCTTCTAGTTCCTTCATTAATGTTGTCTCTTTCCTTTTTGTTGTAAACTACAGAATCATCGTGGGACTCGTGAGTCAAGCAGAAACCCATACGACACTAATCAAGGCGTGAGTTGTCGACGTAGAAGATGTAATGCAGTCATCGTATCAGCAGCTCGCTCCCAATTTCCTGCAGACAGTGAAGACACCAGCAAAACATCTTCCGTTGACAGTGAGACGACAACAATGAGAGAGCTCGATTTGCCTCACGCGACAACGTTGGACTGCGCTCAGTCTTTCTACACTGGTCACCACCATGGTCATCATCACAACGCGTACCAGAGCCAGAATGGTGGACATCATCAGTTTCAGTATCACCAACAAGTATGTCAACCGAGCTTTATTTTTTCTCCTATTTTCTTCAACAAAACTTTGACAAATATGGTTGCTTTTTCTTCATAGAAGTGAAGAAAACATTTCTGTCATCGCGGCGTAGTATGTTTTTGTTTGTACTACTGCTTATCCCATATGAGTTGTCCCCTTGTAAAGCTAACAAGTTAAGGCTTGAGAAGTGAATGAAGAAAGGCCCAGATGAAAGATAAGATTGATGATACATTTACTCTGATAAATGTACTTGCGTCTTTGAACAGAAAAAAAAAACTTGCGATGTTTTTCATTATATCCTGGTTTCCGCCGCGTTCAATTCAACTGCTTCTCTCGCGCTCCACTTGCTTACCGAGCTAACTTTTACAAAGAAATGTTTAGGACTGTAGAAATGAAAATATTTGATATATTTTTTCAAGGCCCAACTCGAGGAGTAGAAATGTCACGCAGTTTAGAAACTACGTTATTTTCTGCAAGTACATTCCCGGTATCACTCTCAATTTGGCTAAATTATACAGAGATAGATAATGACAAGGAATTTTTCCCCTGAAGTTTGTTTTTGACTTTGAAACGCTCCAGCGTCCTGACTGAAGTGCTTCTTTGCCTTTTCAATTTTATGTAAATAAAAATCTGTGTACTTTTTTTAACGTTGCTGCGATATTTATTTGGGTCACTTACTATAACGACAAAGGTTGCATATTTATTATAGCCTTGTGTGTATGCGACAGTGTGGAATTGAATATCCATTGCAAAATGCACTACTGGAAAGTTCCCAGAACATGCCCTAGAAATTGCATAATAAACTCATGTGAAGGGCATACGATTCCTATCCTTGGTACTTAATTTTTTTTTTTCATTTCTCTATTTATTGTGAACAAACGGATTTTGAACACAACAACACAGAAACTTTATCGTGTTATGCCCACCCTTTGGAAATTTGATTTATTTCATTTTCTTTGTGCACTATGATTGAAAAATATTCTTTTATCTTCATCCGTATTTTCAACGGAGGAGTAGTTTGGTTATTGTGGAGTTCTTTTGACGCAAAAAAGGGGAACAATTCTTTTTACAATTTTTGAAGTGCGTTTGTCATTTCCAGAAAATTTATGGCACTGATTTTTTCTACTTAAATCTTCCATTTATTCGAATCACTTTACATGAAAAGATGCTTGTGTGTGTGACGCAGAAGCTGGAAACCTGACGTAAACAATTTCTTTGTTGGGCATGCAGCCTGGAAAATTCGATTTTTTACTTGAGAATCCTCTTAATTTGTTTACAGATTTTTTTTCAGAAGGTTTATGCTAGACTGATCTGGCAGGTGAGTGTGTAGTTGATCCAAACCGAACTTCCTTTCTTCGAAAAAATTTAGAGGCGACCCTGATGTTCCGCCCACAATGTCAGTTACACAGTACTTGTTATCGAAACACTGCCACTTGTAACTTGACCATGGCATTCTCATTCTCATTTCTTGCTGTTTGCACTAATTAGCTTGATGGAAACTCAGGAAACGAAAAAGTTGAATGAAGGCAGAGAAACATGACATGACGAGTAATTTTTCTAGCAGGGCATTGCCACAACTTATCTGATTCCATGATGTGTGTGTACTGTAGAGGATCAAAACCTGAAATTCATTATTGTATTCTGATTGTCGATAAGTTACTTTAACACATAACACTTACAAAATTCTCTATGGTTTCATATATTTTGGTAGACCTTGAAGTGCCACATGAGTCATTGGCCGCGGCACAACCACGACCGGGCATAAACTGAAGTACATAATATGTAACATTTTTTTATTATGTTCACATGCTTACAATTGAATTGTGTGTACATATACATATATATTCACCTGAATCAGATGAAAATGAAAAAATGTGCAGCGTGTGATCAAAGATTTTTTATCTTCCAATTCACGAGATCAGACAGTTTCTTTTTTGTGCGGAGATCACTGCCTGTCTCCCAAGAATAAAAAAGAAATGATTTGTGCATTATTATGCGCAGTGGTGAAGTGTGAGAGATCTGAGCAAAAATCAAAGGAGCATTGGTTCGCCTGATTTTTTTTTCTTCATTGGATTATTACCATCATTGTAGAGCTGAAGGGCACAAATAAAATTCATAAGATTACGACAAATCGTGCTTAAAAATTGCACCAAAGAAAGTCGTGTCATGTGTGCATTAAATTATACTCCATACATAATGTATAATGTTTGCTTTTTCATGTTTGTGTGAAGTTTCCTGTTGCCATCTTGGCACAACCTAATGGCGTCTCAAGTCTCCACGTAACACTGCATGATTCTTTTTTTTCACAGAGAAGTCAATACGCCTTTGCCATATTGATTTTACTTTTTAGGTGTATTTATTTATGTATGTACGTTGTAACCAGAGACCACACAATAATGGCAAATTATGCAAGGAAACTTTGCTGAGCGCGGTGTAAACCATTGTTAAAAAGCCATTTCGTGTGGAGGTATGTAAATTTTTTAAGCAAAATGTATACAATAATTCCCCACTTTNAGGAAACTTTGCTGAGCGCGGTGTAAACCATTGTTAAAAAGCCATTTCGTGTGGAGGTATGTAAATTTTTTAAGCAAAATGTATACAATAATTCCCCACTTTTCCCTAGTTAGAATATCTTTTTTGTGGGAATGAGAACTTTTGTCTTGCTGAAAAAAATAAATAAATCAGATCTTATTGGATTGAACATATAAATTTCAATTGCTAATTTTTTACAGAAAGTACAAATACAAATACTAATTTGTGCATTGCTACATTTTATGAAATATGGCGACAACAGTTCAACCTACAAATAGTGCATTCAGGAGTATCAAGCAATCCCGTTTATCTCGGTCATCTTATCTTCTTCTTGCCGCATGCATAACAACAAAAAGTGTAAATGATAGTGTGTGAATGAAGCAGGAATATGTAACACATTATACTTTTATGATTTCTGCATTTCTTTTAAAAAAATAAAATAGCCTTTTTTATACGACGTTGCTGCACTGTCATCGCATTATAGTGCTCAATAAAGTGCTTATAAAATATTCTTTCTAAGCAATTTCTTTTGCTCTGTTTGTGTTTGTGGTTATGTATTATTTTACGGCGCAGCGCCATGTTATACCTTTTTGGAGAGATCCAAGCTCAACAAAAGTATCACACGGCATTGCAAACGAGTACACATTTAAGTAACGGAACTTACAATTTATGGTTAACAATATCGATGCATTTTTTTCAAATGTTGACGGTTTGTGCACGAATTTAAACGCTTGCATAATAAAAATATGTTGTTTCTTTTCTTGACAAAAAACACAAAAAAGACCGCTGAAAGCGAAATTTCTCCTTCATTTCGAGTTCTGCAGTGTTGTTGGCGGTTAATGCTCGTAAAACAGAATGTGTCCACTTTTACAACTTGGACAGCAGCAAGGAGCTTATCAACTTGTCTCTACTGGTAAAAAGGGGAGGAAGTAAATATTAGATAAGTTAATGAGATTCCAACGTGAAGTAAAAATCTTAGCCCATTATTTAAGGACTATAAACTTGCACGGCGGGGAATAGCAACATTTGTAAGAATTGCTGACCTTCATCTGATGGATTCTCATTTGTGCGAGTTTTCGTAGAGCGTGCAGAACGCGTGTCTTAAAGAAGGAGTGGGTTGAGCAAACATTTAATTTGTTTGCCCTTTCCCTTTCGTTGATACAAGACAGAGGGGGAGTGAGAATCTAATGTAAGGCAGTTCATGCTTCAGTGTTGTTATTACTAATTAAACTAAAAAGCGCAAATTTGCATATTAATTTAATTTAGTTGCTAAAGAGTTGCATGATATTTTGGTAGATAACGAATTCCGAGTGGTCAGCTGATGACGAAGATGCAATAGGTGGTACCATTACACAATGTCGAGGGTAAAGTGGCATTAATGTGAGTTGTTTGAATGAAAGGCAGATGCAGAATACGAAATTAAAAAATAAAAAAACGTGATTATGACTCTTTTTTGGATATATAAAAGCAGCAATCACACCATGCAAAAATGTCCCACTTGCTTGCATGCTCTGCCAAAAAAAGAGAGTCACTTTTATGAGTGAATCTTGAACTCACCTAAAAATTGTGTGTCAAGTCAGCATGACTCAAGAGTAAAATCACAACTGAACACTTTAGTTTAATAATAATTAGCCATCTTCTCTGACTGAAGCGCAGGATGCATTATTTTGCAAAAATTTCCTTTGACAAATTGACTTTGAGATTCGCTGTTGAATAACATTTGTACCTTATCTTCTTCATGATTTATAGATCACAGCTTGGAATTTGAAATTTGACCTTTCACTCACCTTCAAAATAGTAAAATTGTTGGTGGTTTGAATGATTGCTATTTTGTTATTAGAATTGCTTCTGTTCGTTTAGCCAAGTCTGATAAGAGAAAGGGAAAAGATTCTGAATATTTTACATGAATGAGCCTCGTTGCACTTTGTTTTAAAGAGTCATTAAAACTTCATGAAAAATGAAAACCCTTTATTTATTTATTTAGAAAAGAGTGGTGACGTTTTACAGATTGTAAAGTAAACATTCTGAGAAGAAAAGCCACCACTTAGTAATCATTACGCAAAAAATATATCTTATGCTCACCATCTTATTCGCGAAGCTTTTTGAGTTGAATTGATTTGCGGTCTGCGGGGTCTTCATTATCACTTTTTTGCACAATCCCTTTCAGCTGTGTATTTGTAATGCAAAATTTTTTTGCCATGTCATTCTGCGAGATTAAATGACTTAATCAAGGAGCAGTCTCTCTTTTTTTTCAAAAAGAAAAAAAAATGATTTCACATTGCTCTTGTTGATTTTACGCTCATTCAATATTAACTTATCATGAAAATGAAACCCAGCACATTAAAGCACAATGGGATGAGAAAAAAACCTTCTTTTTAAAAATAAGAACACAAATTATAAATGTCTACTTGAAAACGAAAATATGAAAGACTGTCATATTATATTTTCTATCAAGTTTAATTTATTTTAATTTTTGTCAGCGCTGCGAGTTGAAAGTTGTGCAACCATCATTTCTTAAACAAAGAGAAAAAAAATCAGACGCAATCGAAAAAAAAATGTCTAATTAGCACAGTCAAATCATCGAAAGTGTACTATACTTAACCACTTATTATTCTCCGTAAAATATAATGGGGGCGTCAAAGGATGGCTCCGCAACTGCAGAGTGGCACGCGTCGTAAATATCAGTTCTTATTCATGCTTGTCTACACACGAAAGAACAGTAATGTGGTAAATGACGTAAATAAAATATAATTATTTCACAACAAAAAAATTATTAACTTGTCATCTGCGACTCCTCTCTCTCTCTCTTATGCTACGGTTTAATTAGACTGGTCACATATTTCAAAAGCAATGCTTTGTGCAAATACATCCCCTGGTGTCATTATTTTAATTTTGTAATGTGATGGTAGAATTGAAAAAAAAGGAACGATTGAATTGGACACTTATTTGCTTTTGCAATAACTACATTCTCTTCTCTCAGATTTTCCCAGCCTTATGGTGGAAAGAAACGGCTTTTATCAATGCATTAATTTTCGTCCTTGAAAATCGATCCGAAGGAAGTTCGCATACAGAAAATCGTATATTATTGACCACATTGATGAATTCTACCCCATCGGCGCAACATTTAAGAAATTTCCAACTTATGAATAATATATGTACCAAATGTACATTTGTATGCACATACTTGTATGAAGACTCTATTCTGTTAACGGCAAACATCGTTTCATTAAAAACTTTCGTTAACACATTGTGAGTAATGTTATGGCAACCAAAGTTCACAAAGGATCAGTGAAAAAAAATGTTGTTAACCGCAGACACTGGTGTTACAGCTTTTCCCACAATAGTAAAATATTGTTTAAAAAGTAAATATTCCGTTTCACCAGCTGTGAAACCTGTGACGTTTCCTTCAAACGGAGCATTTCACATTCTCCTTAAAATATATGATTATCATAAAATTAATAAGTTGTGAATTATGCACTCCTTCTTTTCCTGCTTCCTCTTCGTCATTCCTATTCAGTGTTTGGTTTCATTTCATTTTTCATGATTATTCTCTTCGACGAGTAAAACATTCCTATGTTGTTTTATGAATGAAAGTGTCATGTAAAGTAGACCACCCGTGTGTAGTGTTTACATTGTATTTTTTGTGTAAGAACATATTGAAAGATGAGAGAGAGCATATCATAATCTGCAGAAAATAATATGCAAATTTGTCCTCAAGTGCCTGATGCTGTCTGAGTCGATGTTCTTTGGATATTTTGACAGGACGGGAGAAAAGGGCTGAATATCACTTAAACATTACCATCATGAATATTGTTATTATTGTTATTAGCGTTACGTGAATCTTGTGCGCAAGTAGGCTCAATTGTGAGAAAAGCCCATAAGTGCTCACTTTAGACACTCTCGCAAAGTTGAGGTACCAGAATCGATTGCTGTTGTCTAAATAGCACGCACTTTATTATCAAAATTATTATTATTCGTTGGCGATAATGATCCTCCTTTTAAACTGGATGTCGAGAGAAGACTGTTGCAGAATTTCAATAAACGCGAGACTGTACATGGACACACTATATTTTACCTACCTACCTGACACTTTCCTGATATGATATGATAGGTATGCATATTTTCTCTTTTTTTCGCAAAAAAAAAAAACATTTTCAACGAAAATAAGAATTTGTTCTGTGCAATTTCTGAGGGTGATGATGATGAGTGCTGTTATGAAGAGAGTGTGATAAAATGGCAAATTACTCTGCGACTTGAAGAAAGACTGATGATAAAAACCTACTTTAACTTCGTTGTCACAAGTTGACTACTACGTCCCTTTTTTTGCTGGTTTCTATTCTATTTTAAAGAGCGCTTTTCTTTCCAACTTTATTATCAATTATTATCAGTTAGTCTTCCCTTGTTTGGACTTTGCAATTTGCTTTTTATATAGTCATAATAATACTAACAATATTTCAAAACGTAAAATGTTGCACGAGCAAAGACAAAAAAATTGTTTTGAAATTCGTTTACCCACGCACCTGACTCGGATGGACACCATACTGGCATATTTTCTCGTAATACTTCGCACTACTATGTACACAGTACAAAGAAGATGATGATAACACTACATTAACAAGAACTTTTACTTTTATTCACTCCCAAAACTACATTTTATAAAGTGTTTCCTTAAAGTTTGTTTGAAGGGTTTTCTTATTTCCTTGGCAAATACCGCGAGCAAAGACAAACAAGCAGGTTGTTCGAGTGCTTGCACCTTCTATGCAAACTAAGTTTTCGTCAGCTTATTTTCAGCAGTCTTCTATAAGCCTTTTTATTGTAACCCTATTTTGTAAGGGAAGAGAACTGAGCCCTGTGCAAAAGCAAAGAGTGGAGAAGTCATTGAACATCTCGTAAACAGTTGTTTCAAATAAAAGCGTGGAAAACTGTGTCTTCCGTCCATTCGAGTGTTGTTTTCAGAATGCACTTAATCGCATTTTATTATGTTTGTGCACGACACATAATTTCAGATGCAAATTGTTGGAGTCTCGTTGACTTTTCACATTTCACTCGAATTTTAAAAAAAGACTGGGGATGCCACAGCGAGCGAGGAAGAAGATGGGCTTTGAAGCTGATATACGAAATATGATAAGGGAAATATCAGATTTGTTGTAATTTGGCCAAATGCGTTATCATGTTCAACGTGGGAGTAGAGAAAACGAAAGCATGAAGTCAATACAATACATTATAACAAATGCCTCAATTTATATTTTGGTTGACTTGTGAGCCAGAGAACCGCACGCATTCCCTTTTGCGAATGTTTTTTTTTCAGGTGGTTCACTTTCGTTGGTACCAACGTGTCTTTTCCAAAGATTTGAAAAAGTGATAATAATTTATTGTCGATGTATCATGCAGGCAGGATGCAGTCCGACCACCCACGCACACGCTATAAGAAATGGCTGCCATAATTAATAATTGTTATAAGTAAGAGGAGTTCTTTTTCCTTGGTTTATATAATTTCTAAAAAAAAATATCTCTGCTTAAAGGCAACTACAAGGATAATTTTCTTACAAAGTATGAAGAAGCTTTTGCTGAAGAGGTCTACCGTAAACGGCAAACCGACAAGAATTTATGTGGTGCTTGCTTATCCTCTTTAAATGGCTCTCTGATACATTCAATTGAAACTCATCATGCCTCTTTTTAAAATTTGTTGAGCCAACAAGAGGAATAATAAGCTTTTAAGGCTAAATGCATCGAATCGTTTGTAATCATGGATGCACCTCATTTTTTTTGCGTGTACATACAAGACTACGAATCCAATTTCGTGTGAGAATTTACACTGTTGTTGAACGCAGCGCGGTTCTTGTGTGAAATTCTTTAAAAGAGTGCAACCAAGTATTTTCTTCAAGTGATGAAGAAACAAATTAGTATGAAAGATGAAGAATGACAATCCAATCGAAAATTGTTTTTTTTGTTCTGCAAGGTAAACTAATAAATATTCATGTAGGCGAAGATATTTTTAAGCGCAATAGAAGGTAAAAAGCTCAATCTCATTTTTTTTGCGTGTACATACAAGACTACGAATCCAATTTCGTGTGAGAATTTACACTGTTGTTGAACGCAGCGCGGTTCTTGTGTGAAATTCTTGAAAAGAGTGCAACCAAGTATTTTCTTCAAGTGATGAAGAAGCAAATTAGCAGCAAAGATGAAGAATGACAATCCAATCGAAAATTGTTTTTGTTCTGCAAGGTAAACTAATAAATATTCATGTAGGCGAAGATATTTTTAAGCGCAATAGAAGGTAAAAAGCTCAACGCATGCTAACTGATTTCATGTACCATGCATATATTTTTTATTGTACGCACTAAACAACATCCGTCGGTTTGTGTTTGGTAGCTAGTATTCAATGAAAAATGTTATACTTTTGCAATTAAAGAAGCATTACGCAAAAAAAACCAAGCTCTCATGAAATACACCATATATGTTCTAGGCTAACCAGAAAACGAAAGAAAACAAGGGAAAACCGGTCGCATAAAAAATGACTGTTAAGTGGGAAAATATATAAAAGGGATAATTATTATTTTGACGTTTTTGGTGACAGAAAAAAGTATTGTCGTGTGTTTTCTTTCATTTCCACAGTGATTTCGTTGAGAAAGTGTGAGCGATATGGGAAAATCATAATAATAATAAATGGGTGGCAGTTGTAAATAAGAAAAATGATGAATGAAAAAAAATGTGAAAAGCCGGAAATGATTTTGAAAAATAACATGCACTTTACAAAGAAAGCTATCATGCTGTGGTTCAGTAGTAACTTATTCTCCTTTTTTTTCTTGGAGTTACATAGTTTCTATTTTATTCTTTGCTAATTGTGTGAAAAATGTTGACCTATAAAATCATCTCACGCTGACAGGAATACAGAAAACCAACAACAAGGGTTGAACGATAATGTTAATCATAAGAAAAATATTACAGGAAAAAAAATTATAGCATGCAAGAATGCACTCCTCGTTCTGAGGATTTGTTTAGAAGAAGGAGATGAACAATAAAGTACTACATTGACCTTTTTATTGCGATGGGTTGCTTACCCATTGCTTGCGTTTTATTATCGACTTTGTTTAATTTGAGCTCGAGCTTGAGACGGACGATTTAATATTTGCTCCTTGTGTTGTTTTCCGCATTTTATGATTGCTGCACTTTCAAGTTCAAGAAACACAACTTAAGAATCTACTTTGCCTGAACCAATAAAAATGCAAATCTAGAAAAATCTCCACATAAACTTTAGAAATCTCTCAAGTTGGAAATGAGTGTTTGTTGAGTGAGTGCTGCGCTTAATATTGTCTCAGTTTTAGTTCATAGCCACGACTGACTTTTTTTTTGTTTTAGTGTGGTGGTTCCGGTTTACTTGAAACCCTTCCGGAAGCAGAAAGTGAGGAAGAAGAATGTGAAAGTATATCCCCAACTCGGGAAAAGAGTGAGGAGCAACTGTACAGAATGACAAGAAGTCCCCTCGTCTCCTCCGCGTCCCCTTCCTCCTCCTCATCATCCTCGTCCTCTTCGTCATCCGCTTGCAACTCGAATGACTCCAGTCCCCAGTCGGAGTTCCCCCCTGAGTTTACCTCCCTGCTGGAGTCGTCCTTCGGGAGTGGGAGACTCCACGTCGCAAAGAGTCTCGAAGACTTTGCCGTTCTTCAGCAATGCGAGGCTGAGAACAAGAAGATAACTGTCCTCGAGTCGATCATCCAGCAACTTCGGGATGAGCTCAAGGAATGTAAGGATCAAAATGAATTACTGGAATTTCGACTCTTGGAAATGCAGGAGTTGAGCTCCTCCCCGGTTCGTCAACATCAGGTTAGTCTTCACAAAATAAACTTTTCAGCTAAGTTTCTCGAGTTGTTTTTCTCCGTCGCGGTCATTCTTCTTCGTGGTATAAGGCCCACATAAAGAATTCTTGATTTATTTTCGGGGCAAGTGTAGTAAAAATGTAAAGTATTTTTATTACGTTGTTGTTAAACTCCCTTAAGGATTCTCTTAAATGCGGAACTTGACATAAAGAAAAGTTATTTTACACAAAGTTCTTTCTTGTTTTCTTCATGATAGGCGAACGAGGAAGCCGGCGAGGAGGAAGAAGCACTGGAAGATGAAGTTGAGCCAAAGATGCTGGACGACGATGTTGATGACACTGCGGACACTTCCAAGTGTGTTGTCTCCTGCCTTTCTAACTCGGTAAGAGGTGACTCAATATTTTCAGAGTAAATAATACAATTGAGTCAGCAAAAAAGGGTTTCATTCAGAAGAATGTACAGAATGTACATAGTTACATGGAATATTTGACATATTATGTACATTTCCACATTATGCATCACCTTCCTTTGTGTAAAGAAAACATTTATTTACACGTAATATTAAGGGTTTCAAATTACTCATATATAAGCCTCACTGTATATGTTTCAGGCGTCATCCAATTTTGCTGAATGTTTTGTAAGTCAACAAAAGGCGTAGGTGCGACTGCTTGTTTATTTTTCTCTATTCCTTTTTTTAGACTGATGCTGAATACGAGGAGCGTGGTAATGGTCACTCAAACGTGACAGAGTCGCGAAGTTCTTGCAGCGACTGCTCTGAAAGCCTTTCACTTCAGGAAAGTGGGATTTTTGACAGTCAGTCCACAGAAGACTCTCCGTTGTCAAATGTGTGCAGGCTAACAATCAGTCGGGAGTTGGTTAGCCTCACCTTCCAAATTGAGGAGCTTCTCCGGCGATTCAATGAAGGGGTAGATGATGGCGGTTCTGGCTCACCAGGAATTGATAACCTGTGCGTATCCACGAGACGGGGCAAAACGAGTCATGATCTCGCTTCGGAACTCCAATCTTGCCGGCAGCGAATCCAGGAGTTTGAGCGCCGGCTGGCTGCCATGTCGGATGGGAACTACATCCAAGGCTTGGAGGAGAAAGTGAATTTTCTTTTAAATGAGAATCGAAGGCTGGAGGATGAGAGGGCTGAAATTGAAGAAGCGGAGAATG
This sequence comes from Troglopedetes dispersus, assembly GCA_027744215.1. Classification (NCBI taxonomy): domain Eukaryota; kingdom Metazoa; phylum Arthropoda; class Collembola; order Entomobryomorpha; family Paronellidae; genus Troglopedetes; species Troglopedetes dispersus. Next base: position 170 of record JAHZNF010004249.1, on the reverse strand, counting down.
ACAATAGACTTATGTGCCAACGGTAGGGAAAATGGGGGCTTTGCTCGAGTTTTTTAATCTGTTTTGATTTTACCGATACATGCCTGACTCCCTTTTTTATTAGCATTGTACATTTTTTAATCTTATTTGGATTTTGGGTGGATTTATATGTTCTCATTTGTAGGCTGGAG
>JAHZNF010004248.1:1237-18821 GCA_027744215.1 Troglopedetes dispersus | reverse complement strand
TTAAGTGTGCTCACAAAAATTTTGATGGACTTGTTTCAGCAAATCTTGTAAAAAAACAGGCGTTTTAGGGATTTTAATGCTTGTTTCGTAATAAAACAAAAATATGTTCCGAATAATAATAATAACGACAGCGTTATTTGTAGGGAATACCGCGTGGTATATTTTCTTTTTTTACAAAAAATGTATGTTACATCTGCCACGATCCAGGCCATGTGAGAATAGGAGAATCCACGTGATCGGGTTCTGCTCAAGGATTAAGTAAAAACCGTATTAGTGCAGGAACAAAAGCAGCAGAGAAGAATATTACAGAAGTTTATTAAAGAAGCCGTTCATGGATACTCTGTGCTTATTCATATCAATGGAAGAGTGGTGACTAGCTTAATTGATTTACTGTGCAAAATTTTCCCGAGTTTCTAGAGTCAGTCATGAAGAATGGTCTCACACATCTGAGCCTTTGCATAAATCTTTTGCGCTGCTTTCGAAACTTCCAACTTATCACTCTTATATTTTTCACCATGTGAAGCTGCCTGTCAATTTGCAAATTATATAATTTGCTTACTCTCATTAACACGCTAATCGACTTGTATGACAAGAAGTAGGTATATTTTTAATGTGCTACAGTCTTGTGTACTATATTTCCAACAAATTGTGAGTGTAAAATCGGCAACATTTCTTTCTTGCTCCGCCTAAAAAGTTGCATTAACACTTTCGAAAGAAACATACAAACCACACTACAGCAGCACCACCACCTTCAATTCTTGCGTGGGAAACTTTGTATTATGCACAAGTCCAAACACTCACAATATTTCATAAAGTCACTGACTAACAAAAGTCGGAGTCGCCACCACGTCACCTTCACAAGAAACACGCAAGGAAGAGTAAAAAACTCAGGTAGAAAGAAGCACAGTGTCCATCTGTTCCACTCGTATGAGGACGATGATGATTTTTGATGGGCTAAGTGGCTAGACGGAGAGGGAAGGTTGGGCACGTCCAGCTCGAAGAGAGAGAGAGAGAGAGGATGTACGGATTATTAGCATTTAGGAAATAAATGTACACAAGGATACCGGCTCTCAACAAGAGAGAAAGCTTCAGAAAAAAAATATTATGAGAAAGGCATGTGGTTACCTAAGCCAAGGAGATTCGCCTTTCAGTCAAGTCAAGTGTATTACAACATTCACATTTTTACTACTACAACAATGCCAACACTATTTTTCACGGAGGAGGAAGAAGGAGAAAAAAATTAAGCACCTAAAACAAGTCAGCTGAATTTCGTTTGTGCGTATAAATATATGTATGTTATATGTACACGGGGAATTTTTTTTGTAAGTGAGACTGGATTGTTTGTCTTGTGAGGTTTCTTAAGCATGAAACTAAAGAGGATGAAAGACCTAAGTAGACCTTTACAGTGCATTCCACTTTTTTTTCTCCTCATTTTTTATATCTCGCATTGCATGCGTGCTTGCATGTGTCCACTTTACACAGATGGACACATCCTCTTATTTTTCCACAAGTCCCTCCAGTAGTCAGTTTTAGGTACAAGTATTACGGGCCTGGAGGTAGTCGTAAAAAAAACTAAAAATAAACGGCAGTGCACATACAGAGTTTAAAAATGAAAATGCAAAGAGTGGTGACTGGTAATAAGTGTGTATGTGTGTGTGAAAGAGAGTGTGTCTTCACTATTTGCCGACGGTGTTAGAAAAGGTTGCTCCATATTCGATTTTATTTTACTTCTCCACACGGAGGAACCAAACAACATCATTTTTTTCTCTAATCTTTCCAAAGAAAAAAAATACTCCTCTATCATCATCTCTGATCACTTTTATGCCCTACATTTGATTCTCCAACTATCTAAATCGGCATTTTTATGATTTTCAACAAAAAAGCGCTCCTTTTCCTGTCTTCCTATCTATCTGTTCACTCCCTTTCGCTTTTTTTTTTGTAAATATATAAAAGCTTGAATAGATATAATATGTACAGTTGAGGGAGAACTTAACTAACCCAATGACTGAATTCACTCACCCTCATCTGATGGTTGTGAAGAAATGATGATCATCTTACTCCTCTGTGAAGATGATCGTCTTTTTTTTGTACAATTACGCTTCTTCCAGAAATTGTAATGCCACAACCCATTACGCTAAACCCTTACGGCTGGCTACCACGTTTAACAGCTTTTTTTTTCTCTTCTCCGTCCACAAAAGAATGCAATGATAATGCCTGGAAGCAGCGTCTCCAGTGCATGAATCATCAGAAAATGCTGAAGAATACAGAAGAAATACCATCACCAACTTTTTCCCCTTTTTTTCTAATCTTCCTCGACTATCACGTCATATATGTGCACATTCCTCTACATTATTGGTCATCCACGGAACAGAGCACCGAACAACTGCTGTCATGCTTGTCCGTGTCAATGATTCCACCGGCGAAATAAATGTATTAAAAAACGAATCTTAGCAACTGAGTGGGAAACTCTGTGTCAAAAATTATGAGTAGTGGTCACTTTCCACCTTTCAACAATTACACTGGTCAAACACTCCAGTAATATTCCCTTTCAATTTTTTTATGGTGTTTACCTGCTGGAAGAAAAAAAGTCCATTTTTCTCCATTAATTCTCCGCATAAATTAAAATGTTAATTTTTGTGAAGGATGGAAAAAAGCTGCGAAAATCCTTTCTTGTCTCCTTTCCGCGTAAAAAAGACGAATACATTAGAATTTTTTGTTGTGTGTAGTATATTGTTTACTACCACGAGTATACAGATAACTACAAGTGCAATAAACTCAGGAGAGAAAACAACATCGGTGTGTTCCGTACTTCTCAATTGTTCATACATTTTTTTCACAGACTTTATTTAAATTTTTTCATTGCTAACCGTGTGGCATTGGCAGAAGAATGGAGACGACGAAAACAAAAAAAAAACTGTTTTTGAACTTGTTACTTACACGCTCAACAATGTGGAAGGGAGACACAGAAACGCACATACACACACTTACGAAACAAAACACTTATAATAATAAAAACCATCACATCATCACTATATTACCACCCGGTCACAGGAAAAGGCATTAAAATTACTCTGCCGTCATCATTCATTGCAGACTGTGGCGATGCGATGTGGCACTTGAACACTTTTTTTTCGCTATAACCATGAAGTGGTAATTGTTTGGGCCTCTCCACAAGAATACCTAATAATCTTTAAACTATGTGCGCGCATACAATATTATGCAAAGAGGAGAGAGAAGAACAGCAAAAGTGACTTTATAAAGAAGAGTTAGACTTGAGAGAAAATGTCAGGTAATAAAAATTCTCCCACGTCCACGGTCCACCAACGTCACTTGCTCAAATGCTCTTTCAGCAGAAAAAAAGAAGGTGGAGAATAGGAATATCTTTTTTTAAAAGAAAATTCCTTTGAACTTTGAAAAAAAAAATTACTCTCGCACACACTCACTATAAATGAAGGATATTTTTTGTACTCCTTCATTCCAAAAAGAATCCCGACGCACTCCGCACTGACAGAATGACTGATTCTGACTGCACCGCACGGTTCATTGCATGCTCTCTCTCTCTCTCTCCCTCTGTCTCTCTCTTCTGGTTACATGTAACAGAGAAAACTGAGGAAGGTAAGCTGTGCTAAGGTTATTGGAAATTATTGCCTCGCACTTGCTTTTTTAATCTGAACGGGTGGAATACCACAACAAAAACAGGCATGTACCAACCAGTTGAGCATCCGTGGTCCATGTTTCTTTTGAGAGAGAAATCCTCCCTAAACATAATATCATGATAATCCTGCCTGCATGTAAAAAATCTAATAATGACAATAATACCGATGTGTATTTTGTCTGCGTAAGAAACTAATCATTAATGGAGTGTCGTATTTTTGTATATTCCAGGTTTGTGTTTTACTTTCTATTTTTCCCCAAACTTTTGTGCACATCTATCTCGTTAAAAAATGGTGGAAAATAGTATATTTTTTTAAAGTAGGCGGTGGCCAGAATACCTTCCAAAAAGGCAGATCAGGGCAATGAGATCACATAACAATTTCAAAAGATGAGATCAGCAAAGACGATAATAATAACATTGGACCACGTACAAAAAAATTTCCAGTAAATGATTCTCTGCTCTGATGATGTATATTTTTGTGGTAATGATTTTCATGACCACACCGCCGAGTTCAGTTGTGTTGTGTGTAGTGTTCTCAGTAGAATATTATTCAAGTTGACCACAATATATCACATTCAGTTTCAGACTAGCAATGGAATCGATGATGATGGGAGTGGTGATCATTAAACATGGTATTAGGAAAAAAAATATATACCTACATAAACTGTTTTTAGTCTGCAGTCAGAGCGCGATTTGATTACGGATGTAAATATAAATATTATCGACAGTTTCCTTTCCACGTAATGAATGTAGCTCATATCAGCAGGCTGAGCTTCACTTTTTTTTACAACAAGTGATCGCTTAATCTGTCAGAGTTGCACAAAAAAGTGCAAGTTGAAAACAAACAGCATCCCGGCTCGTCACAATATTTGTTGCTCTTGGCAGCAAGGAAACGCAGGCTTTACATCAATCCTACAATTATCCAGCATCAGTTGGAAGAGGTGTGTACATGTTTTGTCCCTTCTGTGTGGTATCATGTACTCGAAAATAACAATACCTACGTACTCTGCTTAATGGAGCACGTAACAAAAACACATTCATTCATTCCGTTGCGTTCATTCATTTTTCATGAAAGTGCTGAACAAGCCAGATTGTTTGGTAATGTAAGCCAAGGCGAAAAAAAAACTTTTACAGACAGAAAAAATATATATTATAGCATAGACAAAACTGCTTTTGCAAGGTATTGTCATAAATAGCAAAGTTGTACTATATCCGGCCGTAATCGTTTCGTCTGTGTACCTAGGGATTTTTCGTGGAGGTAAATGTTATCGAAATACATAGATTTAAAAATACATTGTAAAAAATCAAGCACACAATATTATTGCTCCCTGATAATCGGCCCTCAAACCCGTGTACATAATATATTTTTTTATATTCATCTTTTATGCTTGGCATCATGTAAATACCTACAAGCATGTAATAAAAGAACAATTGAAAGTTTAGCAGGTGTGGGCGTGTAAAAAAAAGTTATTTCAAATGTAATAATTGTTTCGTTTTTTTATGCTGAATTGAACTTTATATTTAGGCAATGACAATGACGGGATGATTATAAAAAAATTAGTCTCGTAGGTGGAATAATATTTTTTTGGTATCGTTATTAGAGTGACTTGAAAGCGTTAAATCTTTTAAATAAATTAGCATTATCAAATTGATGCCAGCAAAAATTCATAATTGTGAGAGGTTACGTTATGTTCTATCGTAAATATCATGCTTCCCTGCACCACCTTGTTTTTTTATACAATCCACCAAAAAGTGTTACATAAAAATAGGATTGCACATGGCTCTGCAACTTATTGCAAGAGAAGTGTTTTTTTTATATTTATTTTTGCTTGGTTGAAATGACATTTAGTTTGGGTTACTTGCCTGCTTCGGTATTGCGGCTGGGTTCACAGAGTTGACCAGAAAGTGAGTGAGAGAAGAAACAAGAGTTATGCTTTTGGTGGGTAGTGCCGCATCACCTGCAAAAATACAAGTTGTTGTTGTTCATATTCATTCACATGTGCCATTGTTTCGTGTCTTTTTTTAAATAGCATGTAGAAATGGACGAATGCCTTGGACTTTACTACTTTCTGTTTTTTTTTTCTTTCGGCATGATTGTGATGCTGGTATGGTGTGAGCAGGCTGTAATAAGCCGAAGTTAAGTAGATAGTAGTGGTACAAAAAGTAGGGAATAGGTTATACTTTTCTCTTCTGTGATTCTCTACCGTGGAATGACTGTTTCATGTCATGTAATTTTTCAGGCGGTCACATCCATTCCACCCGATCATCCATACCAGGTATAAAAAGGCTTGCTGGTGGAGAGTTTTAATGTGCGGAGTAGTAGGCACAAACTAAACAAACATTTAAGAGCAAGGCACAACCTCAGCTCAGCCAACACAATCTTTTTTTTTCTGCTCAATTGTTCCTTGTTCCTTTAGTAGTCATTGTAAATGAAGCCAAGCCCTAGAAAAAATGCTAAAATGGCAATTGTAGTGTGCAAATGAATTAAATAAATTGTGCTTGCCAAGAAGAAAAAAACACTTTACGTATGTATATTGCATTACGTGTGTGTGTGTGTGGATATATGCATGTACGTAATAATGTTTTATGGGATATTATGTAGCAGAAAAAAAATTCTTAAATGATTTTTTGGCAATCCCTTTTTAAGCCAAGATTTCAGAGAAAAAAAAACCTAAACTGTTTGGTAAAAGAGTATATGTAAGGTTTTGTGTGGTACGGCGGTGGCGTTGGCTGACCAACCAGCCAATCTAAAACTCCTTGTGATGTGGTGGGTAGCCTAGCCTGGGTGAAAAAAAAGATTATAGTGTGGAGATATGCACACAAACCCGCACACAAACCTTCTTCTACAAGGGAATGGTCTGCCGAAAAAAAGGAGAAAGAATCCAAAAGGAGCAAGTGTAAATAATTAAATGCTTTTAAAAATTGCTTTTGTAAGTCTGACCATGGACATGTGATTAGGAAAACGTGGACGCACATCCGAATCAAGATTGAGTTTTATTAGGACATGTGACAGATTTACGACAAAAGTATCCAGAGACCACATAATATTCATTCCCTTTTAAGTTCATAAGACGGACCAAAAAGGAGCAAAAACATGTGTGTGTTCAACTTCAGCACACAACTTGCCTCCGCTTCCCCAACAGTTTTAGTTTGGGTTGAGGAGAACTAACAAAAAAAGCCACGCGGAGTTATTGGATATTGGAAACTAGACCAAGTTCTGTGGGCAACAGACAATACTTTTTGTGCATTTTCCCCCAAAATAGTCAATTGAAATTGACACAAGGGAAGCTTCAAAGGGAGAGATCTCTTGCTCAGCACTCACGCAAAAAAGTTTGTAGTCATCAACCAAGCATACCACCATTACCACAGTCACCAATAAAAAAAAGTCCTACCATCGACAAAACTGAGGAGCCGTTTTTTTTGTTTGTTTGTAGCAAAGCAAAAAAAATACATGTTTGTTTTCTAAGTTACTTTGTTCTCGCTAATTGCTTTCCGGTCATGCCTTTTTGTAGAGATAAAAGGTAAGATATACAAAGCATATCTATGTATGTATGCTTTTCGTTTGAGACATATGTGTGTAGGGCAAAGTTGCATCGGTTAGCAAGAGCTGCATAATTTTTACATATAATTAAATAATCGACTTTGATTCTCTTTTGATGAAGCTCTCTGAGCAGTTTCTGAGCAAATGGAAAGCTCGCTCAAGATTATCATTATTATTTACTTATTCATAGGAATTAGCAAGAGAGGCAGCTTCACTTTTTTTATAATGTGTAGGTATCAACAAACAAATATATTTTTTGAGCAATCCCACACCCATCTCCTCCACTAACAAGCTGGATGACCGCAACTTATTAATAAAGTATGAAATTACACAAAAGTTAATCAATTCATGTTTTTTTTTATTTAACAAAAATTGTTTGTACAGTAATCATTGAAAGAGTGTACCACATTTATGCTCGCGCATGATCATCACAAATGTGTAGGAATAATTAATAACAAACTACCTATTTACTACTTAATGCAAGAAACTCCCACAAAAATAAAATCATATACATCTATGCAAATAAATGTATGAATATTTTTTTTTCAAAAATTGTATTTTTTTATTCGAACCCCTCCTCAATTCAAAATTTACCAAATTAGACCAAAAGAACGAGAAGGGAGGAATGGTGTCCGCACGATTACTCTCTATTTTTTTCCACTAATTATACTACGTTTCATAATGATATTTTTTTGAAGAAAAAAAATTGCGCAAAAATATTAGCAAGAATAAAAAACACTTTTTTATTAAGGCATGGCATCACCCAAAAAAAAGGTGGAAGACGAACAGCGTCAACTTATGAGATGATGAGAATTGATGATGATTATGTTAATGTTAATTGCATTCAACGGTCCTTCCCTTGCAAATATGTGATTTCTGATTGATCTCATCTATTCACATAAAAGCGTATGTATATCATCACTATTGAAATTGTTGTTGCAGCTTCTTCCAAAAAACAATCTCACGCAAAAGAAAAAGGGAACCACATAACGACTATTTTATTGGGAGTGTTTTTCACTTTTATTGTTTTTTTACTCTTTCAAATTCACGTATTTTACAGGTTCGACGAAGGATGAACGGCATGAATTGGAAAGCGTGTTACATGCGTTTCTTGTAGCCAGTTCCCACTGAAAACCTAACTTCCCAAAAAATTTGCCAGCTGAAGTTAACATAACCTAACAACAACAACGTCGTATAACATGGCACCAACACATTCAAAAAAACATTCTGATACATTCCTCTCTTTTTTTCAATGTTTATGCAAATTCGAAATTCAATGTTATGCGCACACTGATGATGAGGACGATCTCTTTGATGATTTTATCGTTTTTATCCTTTCTGTTCTTTCACTCACTCACTCGCCCATCACTAATAGTTTTTTTTCTCTCAAGATTTTTTTTTACCTGTCACGCACCGTCTACGTATTATTTTGCACTGAATTCTTTTTTTCTTGTATTTTTCTCGTAAAAAAAACTTCCTCTGCATGTTGGAGCCAAGTATAGTAATAATATGATTGTATAATTTTGTTTGTGCGTGGACATGGATTAGCCAGGAGAAGATCCTGACAGTTAAGAGCAAACAGTTCATTTCTAAATGATTATCTTGTCCCTAATGAACCCGGTAATGAGCTGCCCATACTATTATTGTTATTGTTGCGCAGCCCAGCCTAGCCCATGTCGCCGAAACAGAGAAGAAGATTACACTTTGGTGTACACGAAAATGCGTTACGTGTGAGTGAGTGTGTGCATATTTTCCTTTCCACGATGATGCTCTTCTAGCAGATCATGACGACCAGGATGGTGATGATGTGGATGATGGCAGTAATGATGACGACGACGCATGCATCAAGAAGAAAAAGAGTCTCACAAGAAGAAGATGGTAAAATAGTACTATAAAAATTTGCCTCTTGTGAACTGATAGAGATCAGCGTTGCAGAAAATGCCCTTTTATTGTTATTATCATTAAAAATATACTTCTTCCCTGCCTTCATGTCAGTTTTGTACAAGCGGAGGTTAAAGTTGAGATGCATGCATAATAATAATAGTAATGATAGTAGTAGTAATAATAATAATATGAGGTAACAATAATAATGAATGATTACGACGCTATTATTGCTATTTCGCATTATCAGTTCTTGTTTGTTTACGAAACGAAATCTAAGTATTTTTTTTACTCAAGAACAATGTAAACTTGTTAAATTCAACTTTGATTATGTTCCAAGTATTATAATTTTCTGATATCAACAGTGTTTTTTTGGTAACTCCTGTCACATCGTTCGGTGTATCAATTTAAACTTCAAATCACTTGTCACACTTTTACATAAGTATAGGTATATGTCTTCGTTGCTGACCCTCTCCATTTTTTATAAAAGCCGGACGTTGTCGAATAGGTTTCTTCTTTTTTTAAAATTAAACTGGTAATATAGCCAGCTGCACCTAAAATACAATGCATTAGTATTTCGACGCAATGAAAGGTTAGTCTGGAATCTCGAGTATCTTGAAAAAACGTTTGTAGGAACGTTGCCGGGTCATTAATCATGGGATTTTGAGCAGTATGTTTATAACATGTCAAAAAATGTTGATATTTTTTCCCTTTTATGATTTCATACCGGTATTACTCGTTTAAGTCAAGCAGACTAAAAAAAATATATTTTGCAAAAAATATGAATAAGTAAAAAAATATATTGGAACGTCGATGACTGTGCAAGTTGAAGGAAGGTGATGGCTATCTTTCATACTTTGAAACGTGTTTCATATATTTTCCTTTCTCACAAGAGGGAAAATATCATCCTTTGAGAATTCGATACCTATCCAGTGTGGTGACATTACAGCAACTAAAAACTACATATAAAATGATCAATAATGATCGCATAATTGTCTGTGTATCCCTTTGAGTGGCATTTTAGTACGGAGGAAACCTTGTTTGCAGAAATGCAGTTTAAGTAAGGAAAAAGTTGAGCTGGGACAATTCCGAAGACTCTTGTTATTTTAGCGATGACGTCATTTGTTGTATTTAAAAAGGGATGGGAATGACAGGTACCTTTTTTTTGAGCGAGAGAACCTTGACTGTCATAATGACTTTGGATGTTGGAAAGGTGGATCTCTCACACACACAACTGGATTAAATCATAAAATGATGCTGTCTTCAATCTTTACATTTATGAGGCGAATGTGGACATAGAAAAGGATTTGAAAGAAAATTAAACAAGTATAATTCATCGAATAAAGACATTCTAGTTCAAGACTATATCATTAACAAGTGCTTCACAATGGATTTTGGAGTTGAAGCAACTTGATAAGCACTCTCCATTACATATCGTATGATTACAGTGTGAAAAGAGTAAGATTTTATTTATGCATCTTATCATCCTTCGCCACCACCACCATCGTCATCACCAGAACACCATGCATTATGCATCTCTTCCATATTTTGGTTACGGTCGCATGCAAAAAAAATGTATTATTATTAGTGTTGCACAACTGGCAACTTCGACAAGACATTTCATGCCACCATCATCAACCTACCATCAGCTGTCAATCAATGCAGATAGCTCGACAAGTGGAATCATGTTTTTTTAAGAAGAAAAAATAGCATCAACATCAACGTCCACGTTGTCGTCATTATGATCATAATAATAATTTATTGATGTGATGCCAGAAAGGGAACAAGTGGCTAAATTAGAAGAAAGGGGATTTTTGCACGGTGAGTCCCAAATTACAGTTTGAGAAAGCAAGAAGACTACGACCATTATTAGCCAATCGAATATTAATAGATACGTATAATTAAGGAAGGTCAGCATTTGCATAATAAAAACACGACTACAAAATAAATAGACAAAAATAATTTTTTTGAGGGGATCTGGTGGATTGGAAAATTTTCACAAAAAAAAAAATAATCACAGGCGGGCGGAGGGAGCTAAAAGAGCCAGAAGGAGCCTTCTGTTGTGTGAGAGCTCCTCCTGAATTTGTGGCATGAAAATGATGGACCGGCTTCTCCGTGACGATGAGGGTGATGAGGCTCATCATCATTGTAAATTCCTCTCAAATTGCAGAAATGTAACCACCACCCAGTCGGTTCACTTTTTTTTTTGTTTGGACCAGCAATGCAAGAAAAATGCATCATTATATTTTACTGCATCAAGCTATATAATATTTTTAATGTCTTGACATCCAGATTGATATTGCTTAACTTATTCTCTCTCCGCTGTAATATTCTCGCCGCCGGTATAATAATAAATATAACATCATTAGTAACCAATGACTGTTTTTCTCTCAAGGTCCATCGATCTCTCATTTATTACAAAAATTGTTTTCTCACTCAACTGCCTTCATTTAAGTTTCAATAGTTCTTTTGTGAAGTGGAGTGAGGTTGAACATGAGACATAAAAATTCCAACCTGCATTATAGATCAAGAAATAACGTTTATCATAAAAATCGCCATTGTGATACTTTCGTAATTCACAATGATAAGATGGAAGAAGTAAATACTTGAATCAACAGGTAGTAGGAGCGGCTTTAACTTCGTGAAAATAACTCGGACAATGCATGCGTATTGAAAACAAAAAGAATTTGGAAAAAAATATTCCACTGTTCTTCTTCGTGTCCATCTGTTTCCTATTATTATCCTCCCTCTCAATATTATTATTGGTTTTCTGTATGGATTTCCATGGTTGTAAAAAATACCACAAGATTTCCACAAAAAAGTCATAATTTATTTTTGGAAGAACAGACGGAAACGACTTTTCCTCTTTTTTAGCAAATCCTCAGAGAACTTGTCTGATTTCCGGAAGAAAACAGTGTGCTCTTTACTTTGTTTGGTTAGCAGCTTTATTTTTTTTTGAGTAAATTGGTCTGCCCCGCTTAATTGCACTCTAGCCATACATGATTATCTTTGTAGCGTGCGGGGAAATGCAGATGTGAGTGGATAGTACTGTGCGGTATTTTTATGTGTAAAATGTCATCATTGCTACAAACTTTTTTAATCCTACTTTATCCTTTTCTCGAAGAAAAACACACGAGCAGTGTTGTCAAAAACGGAGGCAGATGTAGCCAAACCGGTACAATGCACAAGTTGGGAGTTTTCCTTTGTATAAAAATAGATATACATATGATTTTCTCATTCCTATAAAAACCGAACCTTCTCTTTATGAATGTCGTTTCTTTCTTGTGTTCTCAACATCTGCTCCGTTCACACACACATATTAGTAGAGAAACAAAAGGGGAAAATCAGTGCACAGTTCAAAGTTCCTGGTTTTTCGTGGGAGAGCTTCTTTTCAAAGGGAAATGAAGTCACCAGACAAAAAAAATGACTCAAGTCAGGAGAAGTTTAACAAAGTTTGAAAAATACAATTTTTTTCTCTCAATGAGCAGTTTATGACTAATGACTCCAAACTATCGGATTTCACTCCGTAACAATGCAGGAATTGCAACATGTATGTACATTGGACAGGAGGATTAGCGGTGGAAGTGGAAGTAGCGAAGCAGAGATGATATTTGAGGAAATCGGAAATGTAAAGCCAGAGGAAAAAAAATCCTCCTTCTTTTTTTCGAGGACGTGGACACACATGTTACGGTGGAATCGTGTCAGGCTGAATTTTTCCAGCTTTTTATGAATCTCACTGCCCTACTTTACTTGGCTGAGATGAGGATGGAAAAAAACCCTTTCTTCTTGTGTAATTATTTAACTTGAAGTATAATATGTAATAATATCTCGTCGGACTGGTCAGTAAAGTTGGGACATGCCGATGGATTTACGGAGGCAGAAAAAAAGACATGTGCTCTACTCAAACTTGAAACTTCCGCCCTCTTTCTATATTAGTCAATTTTGTACAGTTAAGTAAAAAAAATACTGTGTGATGATGTAATGTAGCCAACTTGAAACATACATATAGTTGTACATGGAACAACTATATGTAAATAAATGTTCATGAACTAGTTTTTTTGTGGAAAATCAGTTTACTGACATTAAAAATATTTAAAGGCTCTTTACCATTTTTTTATTTGCTTGACCCGCTCAAACAGTGTGTCAAGTCAACTTGTTTTAACGTGATTTCCTCCTTCCTGTCAACCGGGCAGGTACATTTTTTAGTATGTAAAGTGCTTTTGGAGTACATTCCACAATGAATTTTAAATAAGTTAGTAAAACCAAGTTATGAGGAAGAGAAAGCAGGAGTTCGCATCCGTACTTTGGCTACGTAACCACCATCCATTTTATGGAAGGTGACTGCCTTTTGCAAAAGAAAAACCTAATAAAAATCTTCTCCGCTCATCGCTTCAAAAAAATTTAGAGATGAGATAAAAAAAGGTAACAAAAAGCATGTTCGACAAATGACAATCTGATTCCTATTTGCTCTTTTTTATTGTTGAATACACAATATATTTTTTTAGAGTGTACATAATTTGGATAGAAAATGACATTTTGACTCACACAGTTTTGTGTGCTTGTGCTCGCTCATCGCTGACTGACTTCATGAAACTTGCGTGTGGAAGAAGAAGAAGATAAAAAGTGCTGTGTAGCAGGAGAGCAGGTGAAGGTAATAAAGTAAAATTATGAAGAGCAACCCACTCTCGATTGTTCCAAGTGAGCCGCACTCTCGCAGCTTCACTCTCGCTCACTCTCCTCTCTACTGAATGCGAGAGCACTTTTTACTTTGTCTTATGCAATCATAACAAAAGCCACTGGAAGCCAACATGAAACTGACAACTGTTGAGTAGAGAAACCATTCCAAAGCACAAGTACATAGGTACACGTAGTCTTGTTGTCCCTTCTTCATCTCACTCTTGTCTTGAAAGCATGTACCACTGATGTTTTCTTTGGCTGCACACACACATAGCTCCTCCAAAATAAAAATCGTCAAGATGAGCTCACATATTTTTTTGTGGTATTTTCCTTCTCAAAGGAAAAGATTTTTTACGCTAGATAAGCATAATATCGCAGTTTACTTTGTAAAGTGTCTTCGCTTACCTATTCAACAGCAACAGAATAATATATATAAAAAAAGCCTTTCTTCTTCCCTCTGTGTTTGCACATTACAATAAAAGTTTTTTTTTACATCCACCTCTCGACCCCTCCTCCGATTTTAACATTTGAAAGAGTCCTATATTAAAAATTTTTAGGCATGAAATTAGGTTGGATGGAAAGCTCAGTCCCATTATATTTTTTTTTCAAGTGGTGGAGCCATCAACCCAAGTAATCATCAAAGTACTACTACTACATGCATGCATCATACAGAAAGAATACATGGTTTTCTTGCAAAAAAAATCCCCTCTTCTTTTAAGCCAAGCAAAAACGTCCAATAGTACCGTCTAATATGAAGACAAACTACACATGTATGCACTTGGTTAATCGTGATAATAATAATGAGGTTAATTTAGAACTATGGGAAAAGCAATTTCAAGCTTCGGATATCCTGTAGTGCGCACGGCACATCAGTCTCATCATCATATCATCCTCAAAAAAAATTGTGCGTATTACTCAGCCACATTTTTACAAAATACCCATTTTCGGCAGTTTTGCTTCTGCACACATATGTACAAAAAAAATTTACATGGACGAGTTGAAGACAATCCGTCAAGGCAAGTTCTCCTTTATGAATTATTTTTTTTTACCTAAAAAACAATTACAATAAAAAATACTACACTGCTACAACTATTATGCTACTGGTGAGCAGTCAGATTAGTATTTTAAAACATTTTTCTTACTTTCATGTAGCCTTGCCTAAAACAATCAGCAAGAAAATGTGCTCACTCACACTGGTGGATGGAATATACTACCACTCAAAAAAATACTACCACCACACCGCCACCACCACCACCAACTGCAACAATCATAGTAATAATATTAATCCTTGTTCTTTTTTGTTTCTTTCTTGTAATGTAGTTTTGCTACAAATATTGTATTGGCGATGGAGAGAGACAAAGTCGTAGTACAAGGATGCATCCCATTATGGGCATCTCGTAATGTTTGAGGCAAGCCTTGCGTGTGGTCAACTCAAAGTGATTACGACCTTCCCGAGTAATAGTTTGCTCCTTTGCTATGCTCAATTTTTTTTCTTCACTTTTTCTCTTAAAAAAAACTACATAATTTTTGTATGTGTTTCATCATCTTCATCGTAAATAAAGTACATGATTACTGAGACGATCTAGGAGAACAGCAGTAAGAAGAATTACATGGCATAATATATATATATGTATGCACTGTATATACTTATCTACCTAATAATAATATATTTTACAAGATCTACATGGATATTTATTTATTCATATAGTTCATAATGTGACTCCTGATGTTGATAATGATGCCAATGCGTATTTTTTTCTCATATTGTTTGGCTGGCAGAGCGCACAACCATTATCTCCATTATTTACGTCATGGTGAGCCGCAACACAAAAAAATCCTACCTGATATACTTAACTCACCTACAACTTTTGTGTCGTGCCATGCCTCAACTCAACATGATTGAGCTCACTGACTGACTGACTGCGCTTTACAAGATTTTTTTTTTAAAAAGGAAAAAATCTCCGTCTTTCGAGCCTTTTTAACGCGTGTGAAATCTCAAACTGAAAATGATAGCAAAGACTCAAAATATGAGCACTTTGCTGTCAGTAAATTAGAGATCCCGAAATCCTGCTGGGGAAATCCATCAACCTATCAAATCAAATCTATCTCTCACTCTTCTCCCGTAGTCATAATAAGACATGAGGTATTTTACGTTGTACATGCTTCAACTTCACTGCGACTACTACTACTCACCTTATTTATGGCTTCATAGATGAAGAAACGTGTGTACTAAAAATAAGCGTTTGAAAACAAAAAAATAAATCCTTCCTTTTCAAACACGATTTTGCATGGACTCATTTCTAAAAACTGGATTTACATAATATTATTAGGAACAACATAATAAGATGAAGTGGAGTGTAGTAGTTATGTGTTCAGAAATCGCGTACACTAGCAATGTAAAGTTTCTGACTTGTTGGAAATCAGGAAACATGAATACAATGAAATTCTACGGAGGCTATTAGGATAACTCAAGTTGATATCTAAACAACCCTACTTGTTTGATCCACCAGTCGTCAGCTATTAGACAAGTAGTGTGTCAGAAAAAAGGGGAAAAATTGAAAAAAAAGAAGCGGTAAAAAATGATATAATTCTCGGAATAATTTGCTGTTGAAATATAACAATTTTACAATAAAAACTTGGAATTGGAGGAGTTCTTTTAGAAAAAAAAACATCTTGAAGAAATGTTGCTGGGCGTATTATTATCGAAAAGGATATTGATTACTGTGGTGAATACGCCCCACGGAGCTACTTTTTTTTGTCGAGGATTCAATAAAGCGGAACAAATTGGAAACATCATCAACAAAAATGGTTCTCATATGTGGGGCTGTTGAGTTGAAACTGGGGCTAGCTTCTACTAAAAGTATATTTATTGTGTTCGCTACAAAAGGTAATGTACTTTTTGAGTTCCGGCGAATGTGCTGAATGCAAATTCGGAGGAAATGGAACGAGCAGCAATTTGTCAGTTGAAAGGCACTAACTCATCTGAGATGAAAGAAAACTAAGTTTCAATCACGGGGAATTGGACGAAATCAAAGTTGGCGTTTTCAATGCTGTTGACAAAAAGATATTCTTGTTAAAATAAAATAAGTGAAAAGAAGTACACACTTAGGCATCACAGCTTCAACAATTCTTGCAAGAATCAGGAATAAAAGGTTGTTTGTGTAAAATATAAAATTGAACAAACTTTGTACGAAGTTGATATTTTATTAGTCCCTTCCGATCCACTACATATATTTATGCTTCATTGAAAACATGCATTTCATATGTCCAATTTATCATTTTTCAGAACCAAATTAAAACGATGCTCGTAGAATTTCTAGCTCTACTTCAATTTGACCACAGTTATGTATCTTTTTCATCAGTTTCCACTGGAAAATCTTCAGACATCACAACATCACCTCGTTAGACGATCACATGTCATTCAAGACGAATACAAATACCAAGCTAATTATGCTCCGTTAATAAAAAACGTACTTTGTAAATTGATTCCTTGTTTAAATACTACGGTTCTCTCTGCAATTAGCTGCCGGGATAAGTTAACTTGTGTCAAGTCTCGTCAATAAATCAAGGTAGAGTTTACACGATTAGAAAATGTTTACCCAGGTGCTCATTTGTATAATTTATCAGAAAATATGTGTTCGTGTTCATCCACTTGTAAATGCGTTTGCTGCTTAATCCCCAAACTGAAACGTGTAGGATGTGCATATATATTCATGTTTCCTGATGAAGCATGACTGCGAAGAGCAGATAAGAATGTGAAGTTTGCGTTAATTCTTAGGCAAACGACAGACACGCCAAAAAAATAATTATTGACATACTGCACACTTCAC
>JAHZNF010004246.1:0-10653 GCA_027744215.1 Troglopedetes dispersus | reverse complement strand
GGAAACAATAAACCCAAAGCCTCAGGGTTTCCTGTCCAAATTTCTTGCGGGTCACGACTAACATTAGGAGCAAGTGTATCCAACAGATTCCCAGAGTGTGAATAATGTGTACGTAGTTTCTCACTGGTCAGTTATAACGTTATCTATAATAATCGTTATTTGTGTGTACTGTAAATATTGGTTCATTGCAACACGAAAGAAAATGTAGTTCACCGAGGAGAAAGCTAACAGGCAACAATAAATTTATAAATGTCGCTATCGCTAGTATTGGAGATGGGACGGAAATGCATAAAATTTCTTGATTTGCAATTATTATTAATCTTTATTTAGCCCAGACCAAATCACAATGTGCCCCAGACCAATGTGTCCAAAGTCCATTGTTGTTGAATATTTCTCTCATACATCATAAGTCGTAGCTGAGTGAAAGTGAATTGATTATTGATTGAAGTCGGAGCACTTGAATGAAAGATTTATTTTTATCCACGAACACGACTTCAGTCGCTTCCTATTACTTGCAAGTGTATGTAAATCCGCTCCACAAAATCTGACATTGCCCCAATGCTAATTATGGAGTTTCATCTTGGTGGAAGACCTCATAACCTCATGCAGCTATGCACTTAAGCAGTGAGCATAAAGTGTACTTACGAATACTGAACGATTTGTGAAAATTTGCAACAATATTTGTTCTTTTATTTCGAATTCATGCTATTTTTAACAAGAAGTAATTACAACACAGTTGAAATGCATTCAGGAAAATAAGGCACATTTCAAAGATGAAGAATGTGTTTTAATGAGATTTAAATTTCACCGGATAGGTGGTTTTAACAAACGAGCCAAATCACGTTTTCCAATTTCCACATAAAATTTAAAATCAAATTCCTCTTACAGTGGTATGTAACATTAGCTGAAAGTAACACAAGTTTTTTTAAGTGTCAATTTTTAAACTTAAAACTTCACAATTTACAATAATTGTAGCAATAAGGCACATATAATTATCAACAAGAGCATATAAACATGTTATTATTCTTAAAACTTTGATTGCTGATTTCTTCTGATTGATTTAGTGGTAGAATTTTAATTTTTGACTGATGGTTGACAGATGCTTAATGTTTCGCCTTCACGAAGTCACTAGAACCGATCATGATGGGTGGTTTAGTTACAATTTAAACATCGGAGTCATGAAATGGATCAAGAGACCGCATCAGATCCGATGCCGTTGGAATTTTCGGTGCTGGTCGGGAATTCACCTGTTTCAAAGAGAAAGTAACATCGCGTTGACACATTTCCCCTTTAAAATTATTTTTGTCGTGGATCATGAGTCTTGTTACTGTTTTTTTCTACCATCTACACGAACTATTATAATGCCTAATAATTTTAACTGGCAAATGAAGGCATGCTTCATCTTCCAAAATGTTATAATTTCGGGAGCATTTTTACTACTCGATACATTAAGTGCAAGGGATTCTGACTAACAGAGTCAGAAGGATATTATATATACACATTATTACATTGCTGTTATCAAAAAAGGTGAAATTTTTTTATCATTATCAAGAAAGTCTTAAACAAGCATGTCTAAGTTTGCTGTTTGTTTGGCACACATTCCCCCACCAACCACCAGTAATGAGAGGTTATTATTGTGTGTAGTGGGTACTACACGGTAATCGTACACCACCACTCGGAGCCCCAATTTTTGGGAGTCCCAAATAACAAAGTTAAAAGGATTATTCATGCCACTGAAAATATTTGCAGTGATCTTTTGTTTAAGTTCATTACACATCTACCTATATTCTAGAACACACTTACTGAGCTGGAAGTCGACTTACTGAAAAATATTGCGTAAATCTACCTATACAAATTGATATAACCTAATATTCATGGGCTCTTTGCTTTCCAGGTTTTTGATTAGGCTGAAACAAACAAATAATTTCATGCATGTCATTTCGCAAATAGTAATAGAAGCTTTTGCAGTGGAGCCGACATCCGCTACTGAAGAATGCTTCCACTGCTATTGTACATTTACTTTTCTGAGAAATTACTTGAAACTGGGCATAATGTAACAAGTATTTATTATGTATTATTCAATATTGTGTACTCTGGAAAACTAATATCTTCTTACCGCTGGGCTCAACGCCCGTGCAGCAGATCCGGCACGTCCTCCACCACGTGCGCGCATTTTACTCAACGCCTGTTCTGCAAGGTCCGACCTCTCTTCAGCTTCCTCTAATTCCTATTTAATTAAACACAAAAACAATGAATATGATATGTATTAAAAACAACAAAGTTGCAGACCTGAGAGGGAGACCCAACAGAAAAACCCGTAGTAAAGTAACGTGGAAATTTTAGTGACAACCCGTGGTACACAAAGGGTTTCGAAGAAATGTGTGAGACTGAGAGTAGGTTGAAGTTTCAGCCAGTAATGTTCCTCTGCCTCTGCTCTGGTAATTATGACCTGCCTCTGCTCTGGTAATTGTGACAAGAAATGTCTGGAGACTTGTACCTTTACCAGTCAAACGTATTGAGGAGTCCCTGGGGACGTATAGGCCTTAGCAAATACACATGTTGGGCCTCGCCTCTTATAAATTATTAATATATAGTCAAGCATTAAATCATTAAGAATTTAAATTAAGAATTATTTTAAATTTACTTGTTGGGCTTTACGAAATTTCGCTAAGTTTAAGGCAGCAATTTCTTCCTGAAATTATATTTATGGTAAACGAAAACAGTATTTACTTACTTTAGAAAAGTACAATAAAACCATGAATTGAAATATAAATTAGATAGAACAACATGCTTACGGCTTCTTCTATTTGCCTCTTGTAAGTTTTAATCTTCTGTTGCAGCTTCTCAACCAAATCTTGCATTCTTTCATGGTTCTTACGATCCTCCTCAGCTTGGAAAGCCAGCTCCTTAATGCGTCTACAAAATTCATAGTTACAATTTATTATTACATATTGTTGCAAATCGTATGCTTACAATTAGGTTAGGTTTGCTTGTGTAACTGAACTTCGCTTGGTGCAAACTCTTATTAAGTAGTATTGCTAGATGGCGGTAGAATAATGTTTAAAAGAAATTGAGATTCGTTTCTTAAAAACATTATGAAAGTATTTTACCGTTCACTCTTCCGTAGATTCTTTTGAGCATCTGCACTTCTTCGTTGCTCATTATCTAATTCGTGCTCCAGTCCTCGGACACGTTCCTCTAACTTCTGGATCATCTTTTTGCCACCCTTGAGAACGTTAGCCTCCGCTTCTTCCAATCGGGCCTGCAATTCCTTCATCTGAGTTTCCATAACCTTCCTTGCTTTCTCTTGGTTTTGAGCATGCTGAGATAATAAATTTAGGAATGGGTGATTAGGAAAAAAATTCAAGAACACTTACAGCATAATATTACGCGACATGAGCAGAGAGGGCTGCAAAACAAGAGCTCGTAATTTTATGGTATTCCGAAATAATTTGTTTTGTCATTGCGTTGATCAAGTCAAGATTCACCCTCTTTGCTTGCTTCCATGAAAAATGCAAATTAAGAAAAATACCTCTTGTTCAGCTCGCAGTTCATCGGCCAGTCTTGCAGCGTCAACCATGGCTTTCTTTACAACGAATAAATTCAGATTAAAAATTATAATTTGCGCTTCTTTAAGACACTTGTATTACAGATAATTATTTTATATTACTAATAAAGTATAGTATGACCACTAACCTTGGCTTTCTCCTCAGAGTTCTTTGCTTCATTCAGGATTTCCTCCAAATCAGACTATTAGCAAAGGCAAAAATTTTTATTTATAAGTGATGGGATAACTACTTATTTCATTGGGTTTATCAACTTCAACATAAGAGCAAACATACGTGGAGAGTCTGCAGCTCGGTCTCAAGCTTTCGTTTAGCTGCGGCAAGTGATCCGTTGCTTGCAGCGAGTTCATTGAGCTGTTCGTGCGCATCAGAGAGCTCCTGTTCGGCCTGGCGTCTTGCCCGATCCGCCTGTTCGAGAAGGGTTCTTGATTCCTCCTAGAAGTAAATTATCAGAATTAATCATTTAAAGAATAAATCAGAATCATCGAAATAGTACTAAATGCTTGATGGTATAAATGTTAACTAAAGAAATAAATGCAAACCAAGCATTTTAAAATCTGATTACGCAAACGTATATGGCGCCTTGGCTAAAACAATCTCTTTGTTATGTTATTATGTTTTAATGAAATATATAGCTAGTTAGGCGTGTGCCCGGAGACACATTGACCTGAAGCATGCTATCTCTAAATGAGATTGTTTGTGTAAATGTTTTTGAGCTTCCATTGATTAATTAAATGAAACTTCATTTATATAATATTACCCTCGAGCTCAGTGCTAAGCCTCTGCTTGGTTTTCTCAAGGGCTACCACTTTCTGGTTTAGGGACTCGATTGTTTCCTCAGCCTCTGCTAAGCGAGCCTGTAACTTTCGCCTGCAGAGGTAAATTGAAATTTTTAATACAATAATTTTAAATTAAATGCTAAATTCGTGTAACATGAACCAAATATTGAACTTACTTGGCTTCTTCTAACTCCTCAGCTTTTGCAATACCTTCGGTTTCGTACTTGACCCTCCAAAGTTGAGCTTCTGCGTTAGCTTTTGAAAGTTGCCTCTGCAGGTCGGCTTTCCCTTGCGATTCCTCGTCGAGTTGTTCCCGCAGGCTGTCAAGGTCGTGTTCAATATTTCGGAATTTACCAAGTAAGGTCGCTCTCTCGCGTGCTTCCTCATCTGCCATTCGTTTCGTATCTTCAAGTTGTGTAGCCAGTGATGTTTTGAGTTTGGAAAGTTGGGACACTTGGCATTCTGCATCCTCCAGTTGCCTTGATAGATCGGCATTTTCGATAGCAAGCTTCTTCTTGCTTTGGTCCAGTTCTGCAGCCGTTTTTGAGGCATCCTCATACTTTCCTTGAATTTCGCCAAGGGTTGCAGTTATCTGTTTATTCATCTTGTCCAAGCCGTTCTTCTCATTGGTAACGTGATCCATGGCTGCTCGGATATCATTCAATTCACTTGCAAGTTGAGATCTTTCCTTTTCTGCTTTAGCCTTCATTTTGTTGAGGGTGTCAATCTGTTCAGCCTATAAATGTGATTTACACTTTATTTGTAAAGTATAAAAATTGTAATATGACGACGATATGAATAAGTGCGTTCATTCCTTTGATTGACATGCATAAAAAATTATGTAGGATATTTACTCGTAATATTTGACCAACAAATTATTCGAAATATCAGTCCATTAGCTAGCAGATGTATTCGCTTCAAGGAAAACAGTTAAGTGCAAGGAAAAAGGCTCCATCAAATTGTAATACGATTATCGTATGACAAGGAGCGAGATCTGAGAAAGCATGTTATGTGTACGCATTCTGCTAGCCAGGTTAGTTGTTGAGATTGTCATCTACATTCACTGGGTTCTCATCGAAATTGTTGTCCTAAGAGAAAGGCATCGGTTAAACAAAAAGCTGAGGGACCTAAAAGTGTCGTTAGTCGTTAGGCTCCTGAATCCCCACTCCAAACAGTTTCATTTGTTCAGTTCTCTTTAAAAAGTTGCGTCAACAGTCCGCTACAAAGCGCAAAGCAGTCAAATTGATGCCTAGTAATTAGAGGTAAGTAGTAGAGGTAGTAATTAAGGTAGTAATTCAAATTACTACCTTTTCTGAAGGAAGCAAATTGACCCGATTTTGCATGCCACGAAACATTTCATAGTTTATACTATTAACGAACATACTATACAGGTATTTTAAAACAAGCTGTACGCATTTTCTATTGGGTAACGTGGAGGAAAAAACGGAAAACTCGTATTTACGCCTCTGTAGTAATTAGTGTAGTAAACGTGGCATTGCATGCTGTGTAATACAATTGGGTAATAGAAAACGAAAAACAAGGTTACTGGTATGTANGGAAAACTCGTATTTACGCCTCTGTAGTAATTAGTGTAGTAAACGTGGCATTGCATGCTGTGTAATACAATTGGGTAATAGAAAACGAAAAACAAGGTTACTGGTATGTAAATAAAAAAATTAATTTGAAATGTATAAATCATACCATTTCGGCAACAGCGTCGTTGTGCTTTTTGCGGAGGTTCGCCATAGCTGCTTCATGCTGGATATTGGACTCGTACAGTAATAAAAAAAGAAAAAAAACGTATAAATTTTATAAAATTACTAAACAAGCGGTCTCAAACTGTCATACATATCAGAACTTCTATGTATGACAAATATGTACGATTCAGAACTAATTATACTTTACATATTACTTAAATAAAGAATACAAAAAAACTCATCTCGACATCTCGGCGGAGTTTCGACAATTCGGCCTCACGCTTCTTATTCAGCTCGATTTGTGCAGAGGTCGCACCACCAGCTTCCTCCAGCCTCTCACCCAGCTCCTGAAATAGTCAAACAGGCAATACACTGTATATATAAATGTATGTATAAATATGATAAATACACGGTTGGGTAATCATTGATTACCTTGATTAGATTAATTAATCTAATCAACTTAATCTAATCAACGTGTGAGTCAGTTAATCATAATCATTAGTCAGAGACCAAAAAATAAATACAAATTACCTCAAGCTCACGTGCCAGTTCGGATCGCTGCTTCTCAGCCTTAGCGCGAGCTTGCCTTTCTGTTTCGAGTTCTTCCTCCAACTCTTCAATCCTCGCCTATAGTTTAGAAAATAATATATTAAGCAAATGTACTACTTACAGATTGAAAAAAAATATTGCATTCTCACGTATCGCAGGTGAAAGCCTTTTTGTATTAACTAATGTACCTGCAAACCTAATTCACAAAACACCTGCTGTTTGTTTGTTTGGGAAACAACTTACTTGAAGCTCTTTAATTTGTCTCTGAAGTTTAGCCACAAGAGTGAGTTCTTCCTCCAACTCTTCAATCCTCGCCTATAGTTTAGAAAATAATATATTAAGCAAATGTACTATTTACAGATTGAAAAAAATATTGCATTCTCACGTAGCGCAGGTGAAAGCCTTTTTGTATTAACTAATGTACCTGCAAACTTAATTCACAAAACACCTGCTGTTTGTTTGTTTGGGAAACAACTTACTTGAAGCTCTTTAATTTGTCTCTGAAGTTTAGCCACAAGAGACTGCTCATCTTCCAATTTTGCAGACAAGGAAGCAATTTCCTTGTCCTTCCGCTGTATTGTTTGTTCCAGTTCCTTCTTGTTTCTTTTAAAAAAAGTATATATAGACCTCAACATTAACATCGTATACACAATTCAGGAGATGGTTTGGCTTCCAATTTAACGATGAGGCTTTAATGATAGACTTTGTGTTCTATGGACTACCCAGAGACTGTGTGGAGGGAGAAAAGAAGAAGCGCCCACCCTAAACGCATGATAAGAATTTGATAAAATGCTTCCATGAATAGCTTTTGCTATCCGAGTGCGCAGAAGGATGCATCTAAATACTCTGTAATTGCGCCAATTTTTCAGGGTTTAATGGAGTGAGCTCTAGAGCATCCATGTAGAAGATTCGTAACCATTCATGGACATAAAGCCGTTTGGGTTATTATGTGTGGTCCAGTAATTGACATGTGAGTAAAATAAATGCAATATTGACTATAACGTCATATATCTGAAATAACCTTTGACTTTAAGTATGTCAATAGGCAGACATAAATTGCTCCAGGAAGGTACTAGTAAATGCCAACTCATTTTTGAGCCATCAGGGAACTGTTGACACCGTCCACAATAAAACAATTTTCACATGTGAAATATGCGGTGCGGGTTTCCCCCCTTCATTCCCATCATTAAAAATTCACGGAGAAAAACATTGAGATCCTGGCCTACCTACCGCTGCGTCCTTTTGTGGCTTTTTGTAAATAAAAATCTTTCAAACTCTGACTAACACATACCGAACATGGTAGGTTTTAAATATCTAAGCTATAGGTCTCTAACTTTACATGAGAAAACTGTGAAAGGACCACCGGGTTTATGGTTTTGTTTGGTATTATTGGTTTCCAAAGTATATTTACCTGAATGCTAAAATATTAAATCTAACCTTGCAATTAAAAATTAATTGCAAGAACAAGATGGACTTTATGTCACAGAAGCATGTAGACCTACATATACGAACCTGTCATGATCTTGGAAACGCGGTACATACATAAACAGTTCTACATCAACCGTCCTTCTTTCACTCCCACCAAGCGACACATCAACTCATCAGAAGCAGAATAAACTTAGTTAGTCCTAAGCTAACTAGTAATAAGAAAATTATAAAATTACCTTTCCAAGTCAGCAACCGCTTCTTGTGTGAGTTTGAGATCACCTACAACGATTGACAGGTAGTGAAGAATGCATACCATGGTATTAGACAAGAAATTGAAGGCAACCTTGATAAGTCCCTACTTCAAAAAACATCAAAATAATTGTTTAAAATATCACACCTTCCATTTTCCTCTTGGCTTTTTCAACGTCCCCTCGCAATTTCTTCTCTCTCTCAAGGGTATCCTCCAACTCATCCAGAGTTGATTCCATTTTTGCCTTCACTTTGTTCAAGTGATTTACTTTGTCCTCTGCAGCCTATACAATTTATTATTGTGCATCATAAGTAAAACAACCCATCATTCTTCGTCAAGTCTTCATTTTTACCCATTTGCAGAAACCACCACATTACTAATAATGGAAATCATGTAGGTATTTGGTATTTTGCATATAAAGCACAAAAAGCCACTGCTTTTATCATTACTTGTAAATCTTCTGCGGTCTTCTGGTTAACTTCTTGCATGTGTTTCTTCTCCTTGTTCATCTTGTTTATAAGTTCATCTTGGTGAGCAATCTCATCATTGAGACTTCGGATCTGGTGTTCCTTCGTTGCCCTGTCTCCTTCTGCCTTACTCAACTGCAGCTCCATGTCCTCCATATCCTTCTTCATGCCAGAGACCTCTTGTTCCAACTTCTTTTTTTGTTGGAACACTTGCTGTTTAATTTCTTCTTCCTGGGCGAGTCGCTCTTGCGCATCCTTATTTTTTAGAGTGATTTTAAAACTAATTAAATCGACTACAGGAACAATTTATGAACAAGAATCGTCTTTTCTCTTTGTTTCATTAGGTGGAATTCATTCTGTGCTCATATTTCATATTATCATGTTTTCATAATTGTCTAGAAATAAATGAACTTACTGCATTTTTTTATGTTATGTGTTTTTTTCAAACATAATTCAACATTTCGTATGAAAGAAAGTCCTTCATCGTTCATTTTTTAACTTCACATCACCCTCGTTATCTTGCTCGTGCACAGCCTGTGCAGCTAAGGAATCATTTTTAGCAATACACTTGTCATGAACACATGCTAAATTTTATTTAAAAAATGGTACAGAAACTACTCATGAAGACGGATTATTTCTTGCTGTTGTAGTAGTGGCACTACAGCATGAAGTTTTCCTGATGCTGCTGATGTCGTTGATATTTTTGCAATAATTTGAGATAGTTCATCACATGCTAGTATCATACTTTTTTCCCTGTAAAATGAGTTAGCAAATTCATTTGAGCAGATGCCGAGAAGATATTATGTATGTACACGTTTTTCACATCACCCTTTTCTCATTTATATGCTACATGCGCTTCTCCGTAAATATTGCCTTAGCAGTTCAACCCACTCTAAAAGATCACGGATGCTTGAGAATTTTCATTAACCGAGACAAGAAACTATAACCTCTTAAACTGTTTCCCTGCTGATATACACAGCCTACCACGCCACTACAAGTCTACAACTACACTTTTTTGTTGATAAGTTGTACAGGAAAGGAGCACGCCTAAGAAGCTCAAACGTGTGGTTGTATGTTTTAAAAAGGCAGAAGAAAAAATGATGTCTTTTGGAAAGGTTTGTGAGATATTACATTCCCGTCTGTCATCAGATCAGGCCAAATGTCTCATCCATGGATCATGAGCAAGAAGGAAATACAGATATATTTTTATGTACTACATGTCTTATTTATAATATGTGCTTACCTATGTATGTATCTAAGAAAACCAACAACCTTTCCAACTGGTCTATGTCTCGAAAACTCTCCTATAATATTATGCTACATGCCACTGTGGCCACAATTTTCACCCTTGTATACTCATCTAAATTAACCAAGGCTGGATTGTTTTGAACATATGTAATATGCATATTTTCCTTGAATTCATTTTCATTAGGTCATAAAGGAGGAAGCCGCAGCTACTTCACGGAAAGCGCAGAGGGTACTTTCCTGAAAATCAAGTCAAGCGCATACGGGTAAAATCAGATTCAGAAATATAAACGTGAAGATTAATTGAGAAAAAATGTGATTCTACCATGTCTGGTAGAGATCAGAGAGGAATAATTTTGTACTATTTTTTTGTTGCACGGTGGTATTTCTTTTCCGACACGGACACCCTTTCCAATGAAACTGATATGCTTAAATCACTCTACGCAATAACAATTTCAAGATTACCAACTGACTAAATTCTTCTCATGCACGCAAATGCATTCATTACGTATGTATGGATCTGCTCTAAGTAGATATTATTTATAATCTTATGCAGGTAACCTTCAATTTATTAAAAAGTCATACATTATCCGTACCGCACAGCTAACTAGATCATCTGAAGAATCTATAGTGTGGAGTAATCAGTGTGGGAAAACTTCCAAATCTCCTCCT
>JAHZNF010004245.1:0-17234 GCA_027744215.1 Troglopedetes dispersus | reverse complement strand
TGAGCGTCCTTATGCGCGTGGGAACAGTAATCCATACAAACTGTCGCACCTGCAAATCCAAAACATTCAAAAGTTCAATGGTTTTGCACACAACAAAAAACGACTTTCCAATCTATATTTTGTTATATTTTTTTCCCCACGAACCTGAAAAGGGTCTTCCAGGCCGATAACCTGCAACGCCATAAAAAAATTAAACAATTTTTTTCTATAGTTCACATAAACCAGATATGCTCTGGAGATACTTTACTGGAAACTACCTCCTGAGATTATTTTAGTTGTATAAAAATGTTCGTTATTATTATTATAAATTCTAACCGAGTCGACACTCAAGTCCTTCATTTTCATGGTCAACCTGATTGCGGAACGAATCTGGAGCGACGCGTTCATAAAGAGGACCGAGATGAGTTGCCAAATGCTGCATCTTCTCCTCCATTTCACTTTCCTGTAAAAACATATTACAATCACATTTTTTTGTAAAATACAAAAATCTTTTTTTATACTTATCTTTTAGGTACTCTTGTTACACCGTGAGTGCCGCTGCGAACCTACAAATTGTTATATTTCCTCACGAGCATCACTCCACAAAAATTATTGGCGAAGAAATGCCTCCAAAAACTGAGCCAACATAAATTAAAATCTAACACCAATGATAAGGGTGGTGGGCGAGGAGAATGGAAAACGAAAAACCGTCGAGGAATCATAATAACAGTAATAATAATGACGCTGCTAACATCCTCGATAATATATGCACCCATTACGTGTTTTTCGCGAAAAAAAAATTGTGATCCACTTGCCAAATGACTGTGAAGAAAATGAGAAACCGCTTGAGAGAAAAGTAATCTTTGTTTCATTCTCGATTTTTTTTTCTTAAAATAACTGCCTCTCACACTTGTCACAATTTTTTGTGATATAATGTTTCACAATATCAAAGCACGTTTTTTCTCTCCGTTTTTCCATTTTTAAAAACCAAAAAAAGAAGATTTTAAAGATTCTTCCCAAAAAATCCAAAAAGAGCATGAAACTTTCTCTTTTTTTATGGCATCATCATCATCACACATGTAAGATTAATTTTTTTCTGAAAAAAAAATGAGTAGCAACCTGCACTCAGTTTTCTCAAGCCTCATAAAATTTCAGTGGGGCAGGTCTCTGCCTCTCACACTTGTCACAATTTTTTGTGATATAATGTTTCACAATATCAAAGCACGTTTTTTCTCTCTGTTTTTCCATTTTTTAAAAACCAAAAAAAAAGAAGATTTTAAAGATTTTTCCCAAAAAAATCCAAAAAGAGCATGAAACTTTCTCTTTTTTATGGCATCATCATCATCACACATGTAAGATTAATTTTTTTCTGAAAAAAATGAGTAGCAACCTGCACTCAGTTTTCTCAAGCCTCATAAAATTTCAGTGGGGCAGGTCTTCTATGATATTGGTTCATAAAATGAAGATCCGGAAATTTTATTCCTTCTGGTATGGTCGCCCACAAAAAATACATTAAATTACACCCGCTACCTTATTTTTTTCGATTAGCATTACAACTTTCTATCAAAAAAATGTGCGCGTGTTTCCAGAATCATAGTTTTAATGCATAGTAGTAGTAAATACGCACACATTTCGCTATAAATTTCCAGCATTATTTTTTTTTGTAAAAAATGTTTTATATCTGACATTCTCTGGTTTGGTAACTACAGCATAGATGTGTATGTGGGTGTAGTAATAAGTGATGTGAAGTTGAACCACCACCGCCACACATAATATCATCTTCATATCTCATGTTATTATCAAAATGGGCTGAATCAGCATAAAATTTTGTGGGAAAACTGTCTGAAAAAAAAAAGTTTTGCTCCAGCTTCCCAACAGAGAAATGGCTTTCCATATATTTTTTCTCTTCTTTTGCCGGCTCATCATCCATCATTCGTCAGTAGTGGTGGTAGATTTTTTTTTGCGGGGCGGATAATGGAGGTAAAGCCAATCGATTTTTTATGCTAAAAAAAGATGGATATACTACGTACAACATTTTTGTTCCTTGTGTGCACATAGTTACAACATATATAAAGATAACCACATAATATTGCACACAACCTTCCCCTATACAATATTTTTTAGTGCCGAATGTCATTAGAGAAGCGTCATTTAATGCTTTCTCGAAGAGAAAAAAAACGAAATTTTCTTCGTGCATTTCCACGTGACAAAACTTGTACATTATGGATGGATCTATAAAAAATATGTAAATTGGTTGCGCCAGAGAGATGTTACTACTTTCACTTGTGCATCGTTTGCATAATAAAAAAGTGACTTTTTAATGCCCTTTAAAAATCAATTTTCCACTGGGACCTCATCGCGCGCAAGCGATCCAACCAAACCATTTTTTTCTTCTTCTCTTCAGCATTATATTTTTTTGTTGGAGAAAGGATGTGAAGGGTGCACATAAATATAATAAAAAATATATATCTTGCCCAGTCACGAAGGATTTATCATAATATTTCTCGATATTTTTTTGGATCACTTTATTCCATAAATAAACAAGGGAAAAAAAGATAAATTTCTATTCTGCTCCAAAAAAGAATTTGCATGATGAATTGCATCCAAAAAATCCTTTTTTCAGGGAAAAAAATAAATCCATTGTTTATTTCAATATATTTTTAAGAAAAAAAGGAGCATGTATTTTGCTCGCCCTTGTCAGTATTTTTTTTTCTTGTGTGGTAATTTGCATATCACATCTATCCATATAAACATTATGGATTTTATGGACAAAAAGATTCATACGTACCTCATACACAATTGTGTCATAAATATTATCGGAGAAGTGAGGAGGAACTGTGAACAACACCCGGCAAAAAAAACACAACTTACAGGATTGATTTAAAAAAACAATTTCTCTTAAAAGAATCGCACATCTTCAATTTTCCCGGTTCCATGAATGTAGATAAATACGAAAGTGACTTAAAATAAGAAATGAAAACTCACCCCCTTCCCATATCACACAGCAAATGACGATCCATGCGGTGGAGCATTTGTGTCCCTTGCGGTGCTTCACCAGGAATAGAAGCTGCTCTTCGTAGCTTCCTCTCCGGATTATCTGAAGAAGGATGTAATAATAAAAACCATATAAAAAACCTTCTTTGCTGTAATTTGCATGCTAATTCGATTCTCAAGATTTATAGCCTTTTCAGTCGTAACAACACAACCACGAAATTCTAATAATATATCTAGCTTGTGTGCTCCATAATTATTTTCGTAGTATTATAGTGGTGCACACAATTTTATGGACACAGGATATGTGGATGTACATAATATGCCTCACAAATGAAATGCTTCTTTCCCATTTTTCTCATTTTCAAAAAAACTCAATTAAATATGAATATTCATTTAATGGAACTTGTCAGACCGCTCACTGCGCGCTCCATTCCAATCCAAAAATTTTGTGTGTACATTTATTCCCTTCTCATTATTATACCATCATCATCATAAAGCATTCTCCTATACAAGATATATATTTTTTTGGACTTACCCATTTGGAAAGTGGACAACCGTGACTAGTTTTGCCCTCCTTTCCCGTATAAATGACTTTCTCGAATCTGAGCTGTCCCCCACGAAAGCCCGTCCTTTGCTCGATATGTTCCCTGAGCTCGGCGAGACTATGGGCCGCTCCCAGTTGTGTGTAGAAAGGGCCCGGCTCGGCGTGCACCTCATCTGCGGGGAAACATCCGCACTCGACCATGGGCACGTCCTTCTTCTCCTTCTTAATTTCATCCCCGTCCTCGCCCATCTCGTCATTCTCGGAGTTGTCCTCGTCCTCCACTTTAATTTTGTGGAGGTGCTCAGACGAGTCTTTCGGCTCTTCTTTAATTTTTATCGGAGCTGTGCCCCCACTCTCCGACTTGATGTGCACACCTTTCTCCTTTCCATGATGAGTGTCTGACTGCTGATGAATGGTGGTGTGTCCACCGTTCCCACTTTCGGCTTTGCTCTTCTTCTTCCGTTTCTTTTTGGCGGGAGTAGTGCAAGTATTATTATTTGAATTATTTTGTGCAGTATTATTTCCTGTTCCTCCACCTCCATGTTTAGGTGACTTGGGAGGAGGGGGATCGTTGCCCCCTCCACTTGACTGAGATTCATTACTATTTCTTTCCCCACCCTCAGAGCGACTGGGACTACTGCTTATCTGCTGGTGGTTTGTGGAGCTATTGGTGCCTCCACTACCAAACCTTTTCGTTTTCTCCAAACCGTCTTTTGGGCTTCCAGTCGTTTGATTTGCACTTGGACTCTGAGGGTGGCCTAATCCTAAAAAAGTCTCCTGCTTGTCATTATTGTTCGGCTCCTCGGGCTTCGAGGACGGAGGTGGCATCCCAAAGTGGAGATCAAAGCCATGTGGACTGGAGTTGTCCACGCCGTGGGACAAGCTCATTAGTGAACCGTCCGGATTGTTGCTCGCCGAGTTGTTCGTGTTGCCCGCACCTTGCGAGTCTCCATAACTTCCTGAAGACTTGGGTCCACCACCTCCTCCACCCAAGTTCTCTAATGATAAAGTATTCTCGAGTTTCCTTCCTGATCCATTACTCCCTCCACCGCCACCTCCACCTCCATCCAGCAACTCCAACTTCACACTGTTCCCTCCACTTTGATCTTGATAGTCAGAAGGGTGATGATGACTAAGATAACTCTGATTCTCATTTGCATACGGATTCTGATGGTAAGGCTGATAAGGATCGAATGGTCTCCTGTGTTGCTGACTTTGCTGATAATTAGGCTCTGGATAAGGAGGATAGGGGCTTCCATACGCTCCATATCCTGCTGGCGGCTGTTGTTGATGAGAATAGTACTGCTGCACGTGCTGCTGCGATTGTTGATGATGATGCGGTGGTGGTGTCTGATGATGATAGCCCATCATCCCGGGATCCCCATCAGAGGCTTTCATGTCCCCTGGGTACCTACTGCTGGAGTTGTGCAAACCCTGCCGGGGATGGGGAGGCAGGTACCTGTAAAAAATATCATTGTAAGAAAATTTGATTAATTTCATTAAAAATAATTCCTATGTGCGAAATAAACTTAGCGGCGATCTTATGTAGGAAACAAATTTTTGCAGAAAATAAGCAAACGTTGCAAATACGTACCCAGGGACCTCGTTTGGGTGACCGGTTCCATTTGGTCCACTCTTTCCCATTAGCATGCGACCATGGTGGCCACTGTGTCCATTTTCCATTGGATGCTCGCCATTCAAATAACTCTCAAATGCTCCGCTGGCCGTGCCTGTGTTGTTATTGTTGTTTGATGAGTTGGGAGGACTTCCGGTATTCGAGCTTCCCGAAGAATGGTTCGAGTTCCCATTCAGCCCATTCCCATTCAGTCCATTCAGGTTTGGCGGACTCTGCTGCTGACCATGGCCATGGCTGCCGACATGAGGTGATGGCGTGGTGCTCGGAGTATACTGTCTTCTTGGACTAATACTACTTGGCGGAGGTGGATAAGGGGAGCTTGATAAGGGAACCGGTTGCACAGGATTTGGAGGACTGGGTCCGGGGAAACTCATTTCACTCCCGCTGCTCCCACCTCCACCACCTCCATTCTGGTGTCCGGAGAGTGAAGCATTGCCGTAAGGAGAGTGTGATGGAATGCTGGAAAGGCTGTTGTAGCCGGAATGGCTGCTCCCT
Organism: Troglopedetes dispersus; assembly: GCA_027744215.1. NCBI lineage: Eukaryota > Metazoa > Arthropoda > Collembola > Entomobryomorpha > Paronellidae > Troglopedetes > Troglopedetes dispersus. The sequence continues at coordinate 11,586 of JAHZNF010004245.1, read as the reverse complement.
TGGCTGCCTCCTGATGGAGGTGCTGTACTTCCAAAAGGAGGGAGATCTAGTGGTGGCGCGTAGCCGTGCGAAGCACTCCAGGGATCCGGGTTGTTACCGGAGTTGGTCCAGAAGCGATCACGAGGTGCAAAGCCTTGCCCAGGGGGAGCGTTGAGATCAGTGACGGAGCCACCAGGATAACCGTAGCCGGGCATCATTGACCCCTGGGATAAAGGAAAAAACAAAAAAAGTATATTTATGGAGCATTGTCAATTTACTCTTTTTTTATTGGACACAAATAAAAAAAATCTCTGTAGTAGTAATAATGTTCATGTCATGTCGTGTTCAAAATATACTAGCATCATTATTACCAGAGCTTAACTGGACTGGCTCTGCTGATTTTTTTTCGTGAAAATAATAATAAAAAATAATAATTTCGTAATAACGACGTCCTGTTATTTTTTCATGATGAGGACTATAACACAAACTACTCTACTATATGAAGACACTTGGATAAAGGAAAAAACAAAAAAAGTATATTTATGGAGCATTGTCAATTTACTCTTTTTTTATTGGACACAAATAAAAAAATCTCTGTAGTAGTAATAATGTTCATGTCATGTCGTGTTCAAAATATACTAGCATCATTATTACCGGAGCTTAACTGGACTGGCTCTGCTGATTTTTTTTTCGTGAAAATAATAATAAAAAAATAATAATTTCGTAATAACGACGTCCTGTTATTTTTTCATGATGAGGACTATAGCACAAACTACTCTACTATATGAAGACACTGCTCTTATTTTTTATAGCAACATACGCTTGTCCCAAATATATATATATATATTTTTTTCTCTCTCTCTCTTGGTTCGCATCGCATCACTCTCTTCTCCATCCCACCGACAAGCTTTGGAGCATGTCATGTCGCGGGAAAAAACATGAATTAAGAATTATGAATGGCACATCAAAAACCCATTAATCACCGGATCGCGTCACCGTTTTCCACAGGAACTTTTTTAATATCAAAACCTCCACTATTAGCTCTGAGCTCCGAAAAAAGCATGTGCTGCTTTCCTTATATATGTATGCATAAGTATGTATTTATATATTTCTTTCCCTGTTGTTTTTTTCTTGTGTGAAGCACAAAAGTAGTAGAAGATACCTATATCCATGAAGTGAATCCCTTCGGGAGCTATATATCTGCCAAAAAAGAGAAACGCAATGATCATGCAATGCACACCAGAGAGCTTGGGTTTCGAGTTTGCTCTGGTCGCTTTATTGCAAGTAGAAAAACATAAATATTGGAGCATCCATCTAATATATCTTTCGTGTCCATATAATAAATCCAAACGTGTCCACCAACCACCACGAACAACAGACGAAAATTATAACGCGCCGCGACAGAGATCTCTCCCAGCGTTTGTGTTTCGAACGTCAACCAACCCGAACGAGTGAAACCCAATAGCCGAAAGGCATGACATGTAATATTGGATGGTGTTTCTGTGTGCACAGAAGAGAGAATTTTCAGGTGGTTCAATAAATTAGAATCAACAGCAACAAAAAAATAAATACTGCTGCTGCTGTGATGATGATGATGATGATCATGTTGGCTGCTCCCTTCAGTTTCACTCCTTTTCAATCTTATCAAAAGCTTCAAAAAATAAATATATTATTTTTTTGTTAAACGAAAACTGACTCCTCCGTTATCCTCATTCCTCATTCCACTTTGGTTTCATTTTACTGTATTCATTATCATTATTGCATTAGTCGAATTTTAGCTAATATAAATTATGCAGCAGGAATTATTATTATTATTATTGATGCAGTCTTGAAATGCAGGATAGGAACAAAAAAAAATAACAATTACTGTTAACAATTTTTCGAAGCTTGGTCATAATTCATGTTTTTCTTCTTCTTAGCACTTTTCATTTAACGCTTCATAATTTACATAATACGTCTCAGCTCTTCCTCCTTCGACGTTGTATTAATTTTTGTTCCTTCTTTTTTTTCTCTAGTGTTATGACATGAGTGTGAAACATGTTCCACAATAATACAACAAAAAAGAGGCTAATTCGAGTCGCCGTTTTATCATGCAAAGTTATGCAAAGTGGAGCGCACAAGAATCAGAGGAAATTGCCTTTCTGCGTATTACAATACAGAAAAAATATATATGAAATTAATAGTTGTGCCCCAAACTTAGCATATTTTTTGTAAAGGAACGAAACACGCTGCTCTTTTTTTGCGGGGCTTATCACCTCACCTCAAGAAAAAATGTATGTTATCAAGATGATTTAAACGCAGCATGGAAGAAACAGACTGGAACATAAAAAATATATGTATATTGTGTGCGGAGAAGATAACGTTGTTAAGAAAGAAGAAACTTAGCACAGATGTATATACATCCATGCTCCACCAATAAATAACCGTTTCTTGTCACATTTAGATTTACTTTGGTGATTGCAACATAAAATATAATAAAAAAGGAGGAAAACCTCAGTAACCTTCTTATTTCCTCTTATTCATCTTATCTCTGTTTCTCCTTGACTTCGGCGCTTTGCTTGCGTCATCTTCATCATACTTTTTGTAAAAGACGAGTATCGTCATTTCATCAATAAATATTACGGAAAAACAGATATTATCCTCCGGAAAGCATTTTACATTATTTATAGTTTAAATTTTTTTAGTTTCTTTCTTGGTTGAAAAAATGTTTACGAAAACAGAGTGAAATGCACTCGTTAAGTGTAATTTTGTGTGATGAGCACGTTGCTCACAAGGATTATGGTTCATGAACCTCATCTTTTTTTCCACAGATTCCTGTATGTGTAATGTTAGGTAAAAAACTGCATATTATTTGTGGAGCAGCGGAAAATATATCTACATATGTATTTATTTCGTAAGAAAATCCTTCGACAAGATAAAAATGTCAAAGTATCAATGGAGCAGAGATATGAACCTCATCTTTTTTTCCACAGATTCCTGTATGTGTAATGTTAGGTAAAAAACTGCATATTATTTGTGGAGCAGCGGAAAATATATTTATATACTTATTTCGTAAGAAAATCCTTCGACAAGATAAAAATGTCAAAGTATCAATGGAGCAGAGAGAGAGAGAGAGAGAGAGAAATTTTTTTTACCACATTCCATAAACTGACAAAACGAAATCTGTTATCATCATCCATCCATCCAACAAAACTATATTCCTTCTCATGTCACACAGAGTTCTGCTGTTTTTTATGTTTGTGAATGCAAAACACAATCGCTATAATTCACCAGTCACAATTTTCGACATTCTAATTTTTTGTATCGTAAACTTCTTTTCAATTTCCTCCAATTTCATTCAATTGAATTGACTGGTGATGACGATGAGGATGGGAAGACAGGATGTAGTGCATTTACTCTGTTTCCGTCAATCCCATTCAATTTCCTCTTCAACTAATCGGCATAATAAGGGCAATAAATAAATGACCAGAAGAGGATGGAAAAAATTTGGATGCTGGTTAAAAATAGTAATAGACAAAAAAAAACAGGGGTGTATTCATTCTCTGCTCCATAAAATCCAGTAGAGCAGTCCACCCCATCCATCCACACGCTTCACTTTCCAACGAGGGATAATAATCAACGGAGACTGACACGTAATAAAACATGTACATTCATTACTATTTTTTGTGATGTGTGCAACATTAGCGTGATATTGTATCAGTGTTGCAATGTACAAAACTGAATAGGAAATTTGGAACGTGTCTCCAGTATGAAATAAAAATGTAAAGAAGTATTATCATCTTGGGCGCAAACACGTTTTCGACATTGAAAAACATTTTTGCCATTTTTTAATAGAGCATTCTTTGAAATGGGAGCCATTTCTTTAATCATCACATAATATCCAAACAAACAAATACTTTACTATAAGTAATTTAAAATGTATTTTGTTAACTTAAACGCCTTGAAACAAAATATTGAGAGGATAAGCCAACAAAATAAGTTCAAGGTATACCCTCGGGTTGAGTTTACGAAGCTACTTCAAGATAAGTTTATCAATCAGTTGCAGCATGGAAATCAAACTAGCAGTACGATAATTTCGCTTTTTTACATGAAGCAAATCTCATCTTCTGAAACTATATGATTATTGCAGCTTCAACGGTAATTGTTATATTCACGCAATAATCAATAGTGAAAAAAAATACATTTTTATATGGGAAGAATATTGTATGATTCTGTTAAAATAACATTTTTTTAACGAGTAAATGAAACTCCTCTAGATTTCATATTACATCCATATCAATTTACATTTGAACTAGTTTTCATTTTGAGAAAAGGTTACCGAGAGCAAACGGTAATATTATGTTGCTGTACTGTTTTTTTAGACTGGTATGAATACTTGATGATGTGGTACGCATAAAACATTAGACGCCTCCAGTCTGTGGTCAGAGGTTATCCGAAAGTCAATTTGATATTTTTATTGAAATAAGAAACTCGAATCAATAAGTATGAAATTTAGATCATATATTTAGCTCAACGATCATAGTCACTGATGATAATCACTAATCAAACATAAACAAATACGTGTATTCATTTGCTAAAAGAGATTCATGCTCATCTGTTGAAAGCACTTCAGCTACAGATAAGTACAGATGTGGATATGGTCGCCGAAGTAAGCACAAATCTGTAGGTTCACATCATGTCTCACATTCCCCCTGCAAACAAGGCATTCCAAAATCCAACCTCCGAATGCTTCTCTCGCTTGTCAATCTCCTTCAAATGTCTGTTCAAAAATGAGGAATATGTCTCCATAAAATAAAACTCATCGGAGTGACACATCCAACTTGTAAAATAACATTTTTCCCTGTCATTTTTTATAAAAAAAAAGTCGTCACAGTCCAAACGTAAAAATCTAGAAACCGTGACCACTTCGGATGTCCCCCCAAAAAAAGGAAGAGAAGAGAGACATTTTTTTCTATGAAACGAAGAAAAGATGCACTCAGGAAAAAAAGGAAGTGTGCCCACCTAACATTTTTTTTCTACAGTCCAGTAGTTTGTTGTAGCAAACGATGTGAATCCAACTGTGATCATTAACCTACCCTTTTTCCTCTCAGTAGTAGCAGTAAAGCTTTTTTTTGGCCATGAAATTTTTCTCCATAAAAAAGTCTCGTTTCGCTACTTCCTTTTTTCTCTCCCTCAAAATTCCCCGCGGAATAGAAAAAAATAGAAGTTCATTTCCTTTTGCAGTTTTTTTCTCCGTGAACCCCGAAGAAGTGAAAATCAGAAGCACTTCTTCTTCCTTTCAACACGAACAAAAAAATCAGCAGCAGGATAGTAATGGAGCAAGCGCAAACGACAAAAAAAGGGAAGGTGCTCTGCAACACTGATTGGAGAGGTTTATAAATATGTAATAGTGGAGCGTGAAGAGTAGTAGGAGGAATACTGTATGTGTGTGTGTGTGTGCAATATTCATTTAATAGGAAACGTTATAGTTGTACCCATAAAAGTGCTTGCTTCTCACATATCTTTTTTTGAAGAAAAAAATGTAATACATACTGGATTCAAGTACTAGACTCTAATATTTTTTTCCATTTCGGATGTGTGGGTCGTTATCAAACTTGATACTTTTGTAGGAATATCTAGAAAAGGAAGGTGTTCGGAGGAAACGTAGAGATCTGATAGGATTTTTCCAGTATTTTTTACAGTTCGATTTCTTTTCTTTCGCTATTCCTTTCCTAACTTTCTTCACCACACCAGATTGGCCGGTGAGGAAGATAAGGCCTTGAATTACTGGACCAATAGAGGTTCACTCCAAGAAATTTCAAGTTTTCATCAAAATTAATTTAATGTTTCGTCGGTCCGTTTTGAAGAAGCAATTTTGATTAAAATTTGAATGTATGGTGGTCCAGAATTATTTTAATGTTCACCGGAATTTCCCTTCCGCAAATAAAATGGAGAACATTAAATGTCTCATTGTGACCCTCAGCATCATAAAAATTCTTGTGTTTACAGCGCTGTAACAATACATCTATTTATTTTTTGCGGTCGTCTCCCACGCCAGATTACTTTCGTCATTCCGCAAGACTTGATCACAATAATGTTTCTCAACATCATCATCATCATCATCACTCCTTGTGCCGCACCATTTAGAAAGGAAGAAAATAACGGGGTTGAACACAAAAAATACAAAACAATTTTCTCCACTTCCGCTCCTCGCTCCCAACTCAAATTCTCTTTTTTTTTGAAGGATGAATGTAGGCAAAAAAATGTTCGCATTAAAGGGAGCAACCCATCCGAAATAATGGCGACCTTGGGTCGTGTCTTTTCACATTTTTTTTCGGTGAGCATGTCCAAGACAGAGCATTTGAGAATGGAAAGCAATTTTTTTCGTGGCCCAGAGATCACATGCATTTAAAATGTATGAAGCATTCTGGGGAAATCCAAGTCCGCAAAGCAATTCGCCTGACAAAAAAAAACAAAATATATATGTGTGGCATGGCGAAACGCGTGGGACTTCATAAAAATGCTAAACTGGAATTTATTGTGAGATATGTAAATTGCACCACCATTCCCGACCATTGTTATTGCAACTATAATTGATTTTACAACAATTTTCTGGGACACTATTCTAATTTAAAAAATCTAATTTAAAAGGACAAAAAAATAAACAAAGATGGTACATAATGCAGATTAGATAAATATATCCACTTACCAAAGGGCCTGATGGTGGAACTCCCGAGGAACTTGTGGATCCTTGCCTACCTCGACCATCCATCTTGTTACTGCGCGTGTGATTCTGTAAGACACAAAAGTAAATTTCTCTTTAGTGGATTGAGTGGACACAATCAAAATTACATTCTCAAACTCAAGAACAGCACACCTAAATTAACAATTGCTCCTAGAATTCCCAAATAAAGTTTTATCGACGTGTAAGTTGACAGATATGCTGTACATTGAAATTATGGACTTATTGGAAATCATTTTCATAAAAAAAATTTTCGGACACTTTACAATTTGACTTTTCTCTTATTTGTGTAATTACAAAAGGACTCATTTCTTTTCTCTAGCAATCATTAGTAGAAGCGAAGCCATTTGAATACAACCATTCTTTAATTTCCCGACAAGAAGACAATTTTTTTCAAAGACACAGCCTGACTCCATAAGTCTGACTTAGTTTCCAGTTTCAGCTCTACTTCTCCAGCGAAACACAATAATGGAGCAGAACCCATGGAGAATATGAGACTGAATAGAAGACATACTTTTCCAAGTATTCACGGAGCACGTATAAAACTTCTCAGCAAGAATGGAAACCATTTTCGAAGAAAAAATCTGCAGAATTTCCCTTTTTACATAAATGCATAATGCATACCTTTTAAATTAGACTTAATAGTAGAGGGCGAGCTGGAAAAAAATGAACGTCCTGCGTTCCACAATATCGAAAGAAACACATTCAGAAGAAAATACCTCCACCTCCTCCAAAAGATTACATAACAGAAGAAAAAATATGTACACGGTCCTTTTTTAAAACACATTGTACAATATTATATTCTCCCATTGGAGCCAGTGTTTGGGACAGAATATATCTTGAAACTTAATACATTCTTGAAGGAAAAAAATGAAGGTTGCCAGTGAATTGCATTAAGGAAGAATTTTCTCCTCTGAAAAAAATATCGACTCAACGAACTGAATAAAAAAACGGAGTCTGATTATACCAGAAGGAAACGGAGCTATTCCAGTAATTGCATTCTCTTCCGTTCTTGCCTCTATTATATTACTTATATGTGCAGAGACTAAGTCATAGGCTTGATTTAATTGATGCCTTCCCAGCAGTGTTTTTTCGGAGAACATATAGCAGAGCAATAATACAAGGACGGCTGGTTATTATATTACTTGGTGCACACAGTGGTGGTGCCACATCAGTGTAGAAAAAAATAAGTTTGGTTTGGATATATGTGTGTGTGCAATGATACTATTAGAAAAAGGAAAGGATGTAATGTAATAATGGAGGCAATTTCGTCTCTTGTATATGCGTATTTCGTGAACCCTAAAAAATCCCATTAAAGTGATCCACGTACGTCAAACTGACGACTAATAAAAACTCAGGAGTCTAATTGCAAATCAATAATTTCGATCAATGAAGCTTTCTCCTCTTTCCTCACAGAAGAGGAGAACGGAACCAAAAAAAATATAGACACACAGCAGCCGCATCATCATCAGTCAGCTATGTAGTGAGACCTTTTTTTTTAGTTCAAAACTAAAATTTCTGTACCAAAGCTGAAAATATATTTTTCGCTCTGCCTTATCGAATATTTTTTCTCTCTCAAATATTTCGAGAGAGAGAGAGAGAACACATCAGCTTGTGGCTCATGGTGCAAAGATTATTCTTTTTTGTATATCTGATATCATTTCCTAATGCATGATGGAGTAATCTGATATGTTTATAATGCCTTAGATAAATATTGTACATTTTTTAGGTAGTTAGTGGTGCGGCGGTAGTGCTCTCTGACTAACGAGGACGAATAATAGTTTTTCAACCTGCGTTTTTTTCTGTACCAACCAACGAGGGCGGATACCCGATCAAAAAACTTTACGGTCGATGTTCACAACTCACATCCAATTTCGAGCTCAACGGTAAAGCTCATTTACAATTTTCAACAGATTATCCGAGATACAAGCGTGGATAGATCTAGTCCTTCTCACGCTTCCCATTAATTTTATTGAACGAAACAAAATCAGCACGATATTTTTATCTCCTCCTACTAATGAGTTTTTTGGGGCAATATTCAGGCTTGTAAAAGTAATTGCATTAACGATTAACTTCCTACGTTTTAGAGGAATCAGGTTTATATATTATCAATAGTTTTGGAAGGTAAGGTGCTGATGAGTTGTTTAATATTTCGAAGGGAAAATTATTAACTTTAACTTCAATACTTTCTTTCCATGCTACCCAATAATGCACACCCACTAAACTATAGTGTACTGAGAAAACATGCTCAAGGTATCTGTGACTATCTTTGGCAAAAAAATTATTTGTGTTCACTCCTTCCGTCGCCGAATGTATTCAAATCGAGCCGCCGACGAGGAGACAACCAAGGGAAACAGAGTCAAACTTTTTATGAAAATGAAAACTGAAAAATAGAATTTCAAAAACCGATTCGACCTTTAGCGGAGTGCTCAAGCATCATATGCAAATTAGACCTAAAAGCTATTTCAACAATACTTGCCATGTTTCCACACTTTAAAGGAAAAGATTACGAGGAGACAACCAAGGGAAACAGAGTCAAACTTTATGAAAATGAAAACTGAAAAATAGAATTTCAAAAACCGATTCGATCTTTAGCAGAGTGCTCAAGCATCATAATATGCAAATTAGACCGAAAAGCTATTTCAACAATACTTGCCATGTTTCCACACTTTCAAGGAAAAAATATGGGTAGGTATGGTATACCATTTTACCTTACGCACGTACTCACTCACGTCATTTACCTGATTTGCATATTTTTATCTCGAAAAGGAAAAGCCCTGAAGCGAAAGTGTTTTAAAGTAAGTAAACCCTTTTGAGCAGCAGAATGGGAAAAATGCATAATATTTTCTCCTGTGAAAACCACTACTTGAAGTACCCACTCAGTCACTCACTCACAATCATTTTCTCATGGTTTAATATGCAAATGCATGAAAACGACAAAGAATGCTATAGAAAGGAATATTAGGTAGGTATGATATACCATTTTACCTTACGCACGTACTCACTCACGTCATTTACCTGATTTGCATATTTTTATCTCGAAAAGGAAAAGCCCTGAAGCGAAAGTGTTTTAAAATAAGTAAACCCTTTTGAGCAGCAGAATGGGAAAAATGCATAATATTTTCTCCAGTGAAAACCACTACTAGAAGTACCCACTCAGTCACACACTCACAATCATTTTCTCATGGTTTAATATGCAAATGCATGAAAACGACAAAGAATGCTATAGAAAGGAATATGGTTTGTTATAATAAGTTGCAAACATTCTTTTTTTTCTTGAGCCAGTTTTTTGTCATTCTTTTCATTCATTCGTTCATTCATGATTCAGCGTAAAGAAAAAAAGTTAGACACACAACTTTTTTTACTACTACGACTACTGTGCTACTACAAAACTACTCCTTTTTTACTACTCCATATTTTGGAGCATAATAGCATTACTACTACTCCTATACTTCTGTCTGTGTCTACAATGCTCTTATAAAAAAAGCTCCAGACAACACAACAAGTTAAGCACGTCAGCCGAAGAAAATGCTTACTCCTTTTCTTCTCCACTCTTCTCGTCTGTGCACACACACACACACTCAGATATAGACACAAATAGACAGAAGTAAAAAAACACAAGTTTACGAAAGAAAAGGAGGAAGGCGTAGCAGACAGAAAAAAGTTGCTTCTTCTATGCCTCCATAAATTGCTTTAATATAAGCAAAGAAAAGCAACGGAGCATCAACAAAAAAACAGAAAAGAAAGAAGCTCCTCTTGAAAAAAAGGCGTACAAGCCTATTAGTGTCGTTTATCTTTATGAAAATGTGATATTGCATCTTTTTCCTTGTGAATGGAGAACTTCTCTCGAGTCTTCACTATTATCATCATATCATATCATACATATCACACATATGTATGTAAGTCAACTGAAATACCTGTAGCTTCATTCATATGTATTCAACCGAGAAGAAAGAGAGAGAAAAAAAAATTGTGATAGTAAACTTGAAAATGAAATGATGCTTGCAAACACACACATAAATGTGTGCATATATTTTTATATGTGAATAGACACACGTACTTTTTTTCCTACTACGATATATTTTTTGTAACATGATTCGAGCGTGTGGAGCTGATGGTGGATGCAGATCGCTTGAAGGAGTCAAATTGAAAACTCACGAATTCCAACATTTGCTCGACGCGACAGTTTATGTTGATCTTCATCCTCTCTCTCTCTCTCTTACGTAATGTGTCTACTTCTCTATGAAGTCGGCAAAAACTCGTTATTATGTGTAAAGCTTTAGCTCCTCCGCCTAGAAATTGTTAAGTAAGCAAGTGGAACAAAAAAATGGTGAATGAAAGTTGTACAACTTCATTTTTTTCTTCTTTTTTTACTATTCACTCGTCCCGTCTTTTTTTCTCTCGTAAGTTTTGTAGTAATCATAGAATTACTACCACAACTCTGCAAAACCGCACGACTCGACGTTTTCTCGAACGTGTCGTCGTCGCTCCAAGCATGCACGTTTTTGGTAAGAATCCAAATGAAAAATGGTAAACAAAAAATAGGTAGTATATTCTTCTCATCAAAGAAGTGACTCCGAGTCACAAAAAATATGTGAACACATACAAAAAGTCATTATGGCAATCTTGTAGTACACACGTACTCTGTATTTTTTTGAATGGAAAGAAAAGCCCAGTATTTTTTCTCCTTCCGTGCTTCCGCAACTTTTATTCTAGCATTTTTTTACTAATTCAGTCATCAGAACTCTGCATAGTTGTGTTTGTAGTAATAAATGATGACAAAAAACGCACAAGTGTACACACACACGTGCAAGAGAGAGTGTGTTGCTTCCTTAATCTGCAATACTTTCTCTGCTATCTTATTCACTTCTTAGTCCTCAATCTTT
>JAHZNF010004244.1:0-13403 GCA_027744215.1 Troglopedetes dispersus | reverse complement strand
AAAAGGCATATCTGTGTAAAGTACGTAATAATAGGAATGATAAGACCATTATGAATAGTAAATCAGTATAGTTACGCAAGCATAGTAGTAGCTTGACGCTTTTATCTGGACGGCTATCACTTACACATTTGCACACATACATGCATAAATAATTTTAGGCTTCGTAGATGTATATTTTCTTTGCTCAAAGATGAACTTCATGTCTGACTTGTGCGTAAGAAGTGCTCGCTCGCCTCATGAGTCCACTGGCGTCACTTCAACAGCAGCAATACCCCTAAAGATGAAACCTGACTGGCACAGTCAGTCTGTTGGAGACACAGGATGTAAGCCGAAAATCGTTTTTGCCATGGCCCCACGGTTATCATATGTATCATAAAAAAATATGAGTTAACGACTGAAACGGACAGAAAACTTTAGCGACAAGAAAAGCTCAATGTCACGCTACCCTCCACCTCTTTGGCACGGGATGAGGACAATCGATTTCCTGGAAGTTCAGATAGCTCAGTCACTGTCCAAAATGGGAGAGAAAATAGCCCCAAAAAATTATACGCGTACATGGCCAAATTTTTTTTATGTTGTTTATATCGCTTTAATCGTTTGATTGAACTTCCGTCTAATTTACTGCTTTGACTCTGCTCCATCTCATATCTCCGAAAGGCAAAAGAGCAAGGTTACCCAGCAAGCAGCAAAGCCTTGGGAAAACATGGAAGCTCCGTTTTTTCGCAGATATACTTTTATTTCAAGCAAAAACTGTAATAATATTCCGTGAGCCTTCATGGTGGCCATTTCGTATGCTCCTTTACTTACGAGGAATGCAGGCTTTGGTTGGAAGCGTCGGGTAGGTTTTAATGGTGCGCTCTGTGTGACACCACGGTTTAATACCAGTACAGCTGCAATTATCGTTTTGTATGATCAGCCTCATTTTATGAGACCAGTATTGCAGCATGGCCTTGTCTCACTTTTTTCACCAGTTCAATACCAGAAGCATTTTTTTTTGTATTCTTAAGGATTTTTTTTTCAAAAAGACATCTTCGTTGTGGTAGAATCCGATTATATGGCCAGCTTGATTCATCGTTGCGACTAGCCCTAATGCGAAAATAAAAGGTACATTTTTATGATAATGTTGTCTTTGAAAAGATTGCACAAATATGGCTTACAGACATGTTCGATGGAACACACACATGCACACGTTTTTTTAGCAAGACGTCTCGAATATTACCTGTGCAACATCATAAAAAAGGATGAAAGAAGACAAAGGGAAAGAAGCACTTTGATGACGACCGAGCGAGAACGGTGTTTACAAAGAACCTAAATATATAAAAAAAACTGAATACCTGATTCAATAAATAAGTAAGAAAAGTTTTAGGAGAGGGAAAAAATAATAATAAAAAGAAGTTACGTGGTTACGCAATTTCATAGGTTGTATTGTAATGCTTTTTGGTCTCGTATGAAAATTATCAATTGGTTGCGCCGTTGTGCTGTATACATATATATGCACACTTTTTTTTGGGATTGACGAGAATCATGGTGAAGTTTCATGTGTGTACTTTGGGATGTGCACAGTGCACATGCTCAGACAAAGATTGCAAATCAATCGTGAGAGCGTTGTTTGTGTGTACGTTGTCCTACGTGAGATAATAATCATGAAGACATTGAGTGAAAAAAAATATATATGTTCTCCTGTGCGCAGGGTTATCACTCACTTATTTACTAGTATGCACATGCTTCTCAATAAAAGACAAACTTTTTTTATTAAATTTTCATGTATCAGCAGCAGTCACAAAACTTACTCTGCTCTCAGCAGCGACAAAGAGCGAAACTGCGTAGTTCTGCCTGCTTCATTTTCGTGCTGTCCTGCCATTACAAGTACAGTTTTAGTACTTTTATGTTCTTCTATTTTCCCCCTCTCTCTCTAGTTGCCATTTGTGCCCTAACACTATTGACCACATTGTTGTATGTACACGAAGTCTCTAGATAGATGAACTAATATATTCGTGTGGTAGCTTGTTCGGTCACTTTTTTTCCTGGATTGAAACTTTTTTTTGTGTCTAAAAGAAAGACATTAATAAAGGAGCCATGTATGTATGGATGTTCGTCCACCGTGGCAGAAGCTTCAGCTGCGTGCTTCGTCCTCTGTGCCACATATTAGTCGTGCATAAGTTGTTTTTTTAATGGATCGATAAGTTAATGGCCTTCTTGCCCTCGACCAACCTGAACCGCGAGAGGATAAGAGCAGAGAATAAAAAAACAGAGAGAAGTTGGAGGGAACAAGGAAAAAAAGCTTTTGTTCCATTTCCATCATCATCATCACTTCATTAAGTTTTTTCGTGGAGAAGCTAAAAGGAAAAAAGGGTTTCATTATAAAAAGGAAATTATATTCCTAAGTTGTTGCTTTCACTTTGCTCACGAACAGAATGGAAATTTCTTTTTTCTTCTCAAATCAGGCTGAGCTTAAAAACTCTTCATGTCAAATATATACATATTAGCTTTGCATCAAAGGAAAGGACAAACCTCTCATCTTCTGCGGTCCTTTCAAGCCTGAGGAGAAGAGAGTGCTGTCCAAAAAAAACTTGCACATGCTACCATACCATTATTCCATAAAATGTGCCATTGTCACCAAAAGAAACTGTGCCATTTTTTAAAGGATGAAGGTTGTCATCTTTAAATTTGTTTGGAGTTCACTGAGTAAACTTTATGCTGTATTTTTTTCTCGTCCTCTGCATATATTTGCTTTAGTTGCCGTCTTTTGTCACATATTATTAATCCACATGGATTTGTCCTCCATCTCAGTTTAACCATGAAATTGGCATCGGAGAACAACTCCCCACCACACGATGCGCACTTTGCTCTTTGCACTAGATCAAGTACGAAAAAAAAAACAATATATCGCAAGCAAACAGTCGTAATTTCGTTTTCCACATGATGGAAGAAAACTGTAATTCAAGTTCAGTCAATGGAAAAGGAGTGAGGCAAAGTGTGAAAGTGGAATTATGAGGAAGGCATGTGCCTCCCGCCGCCTAGCTTGCCTACTCACCTTTCTTGCGTTTTTTTTTTCTTTCTGTCGGCAATGAAAGCCGTATTTACTCAAGCCGGATTTTCGAAGTGAAGCAAGGGGAAAATTGTAAGTGCTCGTCCTTTGGTGTCTGCTTCCACCACTACCATTTTAGTAATTTCCCTGGAGGTCCATGTACCTGGAATCGTATTTCTTCCGCTCCTCTTACAACTTTTTTTTAAAGGTTGAGCACAGTGCACCAAACGAAAAATGTCTGGTGGAGTGGATTCACCAGAAACAATAATAATATTCACAGAAGAGCAAATAGTGAGTTGTGGAGGTTACTCAAATAAATTTTCTTTGTCTTGATCATTTACAGAGAACATTGATATTACCCTGGTTCTCTTTTTTTACACACAACACTTCCGAAGCACGATACATATGTATATTACTTCCAAAAAAAACTCATCATCGACTCGGGAGCCACGCGACGAAAAGAAAATGTTATTTGCTAAAGTGAGTTTGGTCTACATTAGTCGTAGTGTGTTCTCTGAGCACTTTTTTTAGCTTTCATAATTTCCCATGTCCATGAAACTACGAATTTTCCCGAGGCTCAGAATTACTTGCTAAATTTTATTTACATTTCCGCTCCCAATGAACAGAAAACTCCATCCGCCTTTCCTCCATCCCTCCGCTCCCACCAGCCAATTTAAAACATTTCCGTTGGCGTTGACCCATAAATCGGGAAAGTAGCCTGTGGGGAATTTTATATTCATGTTTTCCACCGTTTTTATTAACGCACAACGCAAAAATATTATTGCCATCTCGTAAACCTGGAAAATCGTGTCAACAATTTTATGGAATTGAGTAAAATATTGGCTGGAGAACGGCCCAAACAATCAAATCATGGTACTGGAGATAACTCTCAGGCGCAATAATATTCAGTTCTCTCATTTGTTCATTGTGCGCTTCAGAAAGGTCAGTGTGGTTGGAACACTGAAGGGTGAGGTGGGGAGAGTGGTAATGGATGGGTAAAACTTTAATATTATGGAAAGCGATAAAAATGAAACAACGGGGGCTAATCGCTTCCTAACTAGTCAGCTGCTCCATCAATCATTAAAAACACCATAAAACATTGTCATTAGTGGGCTCCGTAGCTATCCCGCACTTCACTCATCCTTTCCTGTTGGAATCCTTTTAGGATCCAGGAGCTGAACAATTTTGGAGGGTATTGCCCTCTTTGCTGCTGTTGCTGTGAGAAATGAAGGAGAGATAAAAGAGTGAAGGAACATTTACCATTCAAAATGAGCTTTTAGTGGGCTTTTCCAATAAAAACGTACATTGTGTTTTTGCGTTTTTCCAATCTACTTTTCCAAAGACCAGGAATCCTGTTTTCACCAGCGAAAATCCATTCCTTTCCAATAATAAACAAACATATGTATTTGGAATAAGATGATTCGATACGATTTCCCATGCAAAAAATGTATATGTCTTTATTCATCGAAGCTCTACACACATTTTGCCACTGTTTGACCCAGTTGATCCTTTATTTTGTCTTCCTGGTTCTCCCGCATTAAAAAAAATTTTGTGACGTGCGTCTGCATAAATATTTAAGTAGAAATAAGTATCACACATACATAAAGCTTCTTGTTTCTGCTTCCACGTGAAGCACAAGGAAGCAGAAAAGAAAGGTTGTCCAACACTAGGAACAATATCATACAACATGCATGGAAAGCGTGTACGTGTGCGCCACAAGATGCATAAACTATTACATCTTCTGTCTCACATGATTCCTTGAAACGGGCTTGAGGGATGCTTCGCTTTCAAAGCTATTTATGTTTTGCGTACATACAAAAAAGTCGTGCGGGTGTGTGTGAGTGTGTAATTTTCATGTTTTTTATTGGAGAAGACACAGTGACACGCACGAGCTAAAAGATGTTCCTGAAATATTTCGAATAAAAATTCTGCAGAATAGCAACTCACGTACGTTTTCTGAGTATTATAAGGAAGGCATGTACATAGGTACATCTCATCTAGTCTAATCGAAAACTTCTTTGAAGCCAGAAGTTTTTTGTCTTGAGTAGCACTCAAGAGGCAACCATGCCACCACACTTCTTCAACTTGACTCAGTTTAAGGTGACTGATAAAATAAATTACACGAAAACAAACATTAAAGCGTATTAAAGTCACTCGATTTATTAAAGAACATGGGTAGTAAAGCCGGTGTAAACTGGATTAATATCTAACCAAGAACGACGCACACACACACACACACATCTGCGAGAGGGAAAACCTTGCCACTTTAATTTATTCAAAACCATGCTAAATTATGATCCTCATGATCAAACATTATTTTCCTCTGAAGCCACAAAAACAAAGTTGAAAACTAACTGTGCAAAAAAAATGGAACTTGGGTAAAGAAGAAGAAAATTTTCTTCTTGGTAAATAAATAATTGAAAGGTTGGACTGCAGTGAAGCTTCTTGGAATGCTTTGAAGCTTGCTCTTTCTTCATAAAAAAATTTCTTATTTTCGTTTAGGCCCTTCTCCAAAAAAAATTGTTTAAAGCTTAGCTTTAAAACATGGTTTCATAGATGTACGGAATTGTTTCAACAACATGAAAATCACTTGCTCTTTTTTCTCTATTTCCCCTGTTTACTTGTAAACATTCCAAAGCCGCATTACGAAAATGGCTCTCTTTAATGCTAAAGGACATCACGTATTAACCCACAATAAGTACACTTTGAAGATGTTGATGATGCCATGGATTTCAAAATTTTCAGTGTACACAAGCACACATATATTACTGCTCTCCACAAATACAAGTAGTATACAATGTTGTGCAAGATTTAATGGGGAAGGGCACATAAATGTCATTTCTATCCCTGTGATTTTTTTTTCTCCTTTGAAAAAGTGGCATTTCCGTTACATCACCTTCGCGCCTGCTTCCCATCTTCGATAAGACTCTTTCTGCCAGCTTGTTCATTGAGAAATATCAAGGGAACGCGACACTCCTCGACAAAGTATGTGCAGCTGTAATTCTTCTCTAGAGTTGTACAAAGTAGTGATGTAGGAGTACATAAATGTGGCATGCGACTATATATATTTAAAATATTTATTTTTTTGGCACAGCCACAACAAAACAATTCCCGAGAATAGTGTTCGGATAAACTACGCGCATTTTTTTTCTCCCGCTTCATAAAATGGAATAAAAATTAAGTGATATTACAGCATCATATTAGGATACATACATGCACATATTTGGGAGTGGGTCTCTACATACGTACATACTCAGTAACTTAGTCAGCAGTTCGTTAAGGAACGTGATCTCCAAAATGTTCAAAAGACTTTCTGAACAGTTAAGAGAATTGATGTTATGTTAGAAAACAAAAAAAACTCTCAAATTGTTTAACCTCTTCATTTGTGGTGTGGGAAAGAAATGAAGAAGAAAAAGGTAGGAAATATGGGAAAAGTTTTTAAATGTGGCTTGTAAATATATATACGTATATCAGACTTGATCTTGGCAATGTGGAGCTGCAGTTTCACTGCAGTAGCTTCGCACATACTCATAAACGCATGCAAGTAGTAAAAATAAGAGGTTGTTCGTTTGCACCAAAAGCAATTCATTAGAAAGTGCATTCACGTTCTACTTATTGAATAAAAGTGTGGTATTGAATTCAAACTCTTTTTTTCTCTTTGTGTCCTTATGCTGCATCCATGAAAAAGGATTATTAGAGAAGAAAAAAAGGAGGTTGTTGTGAACCACTTGAGGTTCGTCGTGTGCACTCCTCCTTCATTCTTTAACGGTTCTCTAGATTCATTTCAGCAGATATTGATTGATGGTTAGCGGGTGAAATAAGGAAGACTTGAGTTGAGTGAGGACGCGGACGTGGTAGTTTTGATGCAAAACTCAAAATGCGTGGGTTTGGCCTGTGTGTGAAATTCAGCTTCCATTGGAGAAACAATGAATCTCGTCTATTTTTACGCCTCGAGTTGTTGGAGTAGTGACGCGAATCCTCTCTCTAAAATGGCCTCTTTGCCTCTACTTTCTGTATAAAAAATATATATGTACATATGTAGGTACTCGTCTAAATTGAAGAAAAGGATACACGGCTCAAAATTAACCAATGCTTTTATGGAACGAAGGTATGGCGAGGTTCAAAACTGTGCATTGACGAATGACGAAGAAAAGAGTGCGAAGTTAAAAAAATAATAATATTAAGTTTTTATCTTGCTTCAAGTTGACTCCAAGTCTGCTGTGTTTTACGGTCTGATAGTTCAAACAAAAACATACCTAGATATTTTTTAATATATATGCACACACACCTCTAATATTCAAGAAGCCGAACGTACACCAATCCACCTTTCATACATATATCATGTGATGCAAGTAACAACATACATGACGGATTTTTTCAAGGACATCAACAAGCTTAAGTAAAAATTATTGTGCACGCAAAACTGAATTCTTTGTGTTGTCCTGTAAGTTACTATATATATACATACGTGTTTTTATGTCGAAGCGCGTGTGTTCTCGCAAGAAAACTTTTTTTTTCGCAATTCTCTACTAATCTGGCAAAGGCAATGGGGCGCAACTTAATATAAGTTTGGAATACTAATAAAAAAGGATCCTTTTTTTGTTCATTACATCGAGAACTAATCCCTTTTACTTTTTCCAATCTATGTCAAGCTAAATTATATATAGTGAAACGCATATTAGGACTCCAGGATAGACTGGCTCCCAACAAAAGTTTTTATTATGATACTACTTTTTTTCTTACCCAACTCTGGAGTTCGCTTGCGTATTGTTTTCATGACAAAACTTGTTCCCAGATGACAATGTGGTTTTTTTCTGTTTTGGACACAGAAATATCACTTTTTCATATATTTGCTACAAGTTACTTCACACAGATCGTACAATTTATGATGCCGCAACATCTGCGAAGACTGTTTTTTTTTCTGAGACATGTCTACGTGCAAAACGATGGACAATTGCTAATTTGCAATTTTTGCCAATGTGTCTGAGTGACAGGGTGATAAACATTTGTCGATTTTTGTGTTTTTTTGTGGAGGATTACGATGCGCTTATTCACTCATTTAAATTGGAATCATCATTAGCGTTGAAGACTCTTGGACGGTGTGTGGATTGTGCCTCCACTTCAAATGAAGTTTGAACCGTGAAGACCGTGAATTCTTGCCCCAAGGTTGTATCAAATAAAATTGCAAACTGGCTATTGAGGACCTAATGAAAATGCTTGATTCCACCTTTTATAAAATGACAAGACCATGTTCTGTGTTCAAATGAAGCCTTTGATGTGTGAAGTTCAAAGGGATTTTTTACGTGTTTGATTTTGAAAAACATAATAAAAGCAGGGTTCACTCTGACTTAAAAAAATACACCAGACTGCTGAGCTAACTGGTTCCGCATGGCCACATAATATCATCAATGCTTGATCTGTCCGTGTCCACATCTCTGTAATCGCTAATTGTTTTTGTTTAAATCTGCCAGTGCTTATCTCACAGAGTCTGGCTTTTGTATACACTGTAATAAAAAGGAAACACTCCGATTTTTGTGCTCTGGTGAATCATGGTTTTTATCAAATTATCAAATGAACACGCTCTTTTTTTCTGCACCGGTAAATGAACTGGAGTTTTTTAACCTCCGTTATTGGTCAAACAATTGAAGGAGGAAATGTTTTGTCTACCATTCCCTATAATTTGCTGTGTTTTTTATTTACCTCCTTTGCGTGTATGCATGCACACACATCATCATCACTCCACCATGATGATTTAAATGCACCGAAAGCGCCAGCGATAGAAAAAAACGTAGTCAAGTACCTGGAAGAACCCAAACTCTCGCATGACATATTTAACACAAACTACACACCTTCATCATGAAGTATCCGGAACTCGGCATGGCAATCAGTCAAGAAAATTCATTTACATAATTCATTCAAACGAGTCTAGTGTACGGGGATTTAAGCCACTTTGAGAAAAGGATTTTCTCTTCCTTTTTGCGTCGTATTTGTCTTCCGACTTTCATGTGAACTTGCATGCAAAAAAAAGTAGACAAAGACTGAGGCAGCCCCGTGCAGCAGGCAGGCCGTTTCCTTTTTACATTGTGGAAAAGAATTGTCTACTTCCTTTCTCCAGCAGGTTGATTTCTTCAGATGAAAATCAGAGGAGACTGGGACCGCTGGTTTTACTGTTGTAACTTTTGTATTCCAAGAAAATGAAATATACATTTAATCATGCAAACATGCAATGCATTTCCATAATTGCGCTGTAGTCATTTCGTTACTCTTTGTTACTGGTGAATGAATAAGACTCACTTGCTTATGATTGGTATAGATGTACCCAATGAATGAATGAATCAGGCTGCTTTCTTGGAAACTCTGGTGAATAAACTCCAACGTTATTTTTTTAATCACATGATTGTTTCTTGTGCTATACATAATTCATCATCTTGTAAGAATATATGTGCTGGTCATATCTCTTCTTATTACAATTACCTACTTACTCCTTTATTGAAATTCATTGGTTTATGAGAATCATGTTGCTTAATTATTATTATTATCATATTATTTATTCCAAATGTGTACACAAATAGCGTTTTGTTTTGTGGCTATTTTTAGCTCGGGGGAGATATTGACAACGTTGTGTATTGTCCAGCTTTTGGTTTTCGCCTACAACGCAATTTTTTTTTCCATTACCAATTCCACACTACAAATTGAGTCTTTGCTTAAGTGCACCTAGTCACGCACAGATGAAACGGGTGAACGAACAGGGAGATGTTAATATGGATTCGTTCTAATTTACTAAGTAATAACAAGCAGGGCAAATAATTACGCATATATTGTTTGCATGCACCACGTGCAATTTTTTGGAAGAAACCTTTTTGCTTATTGGGATTCTTTAAAGCGTTAAAACACAGGTTTTTGGGATTTTTTTGTCTTGGATGCACCCTCATTTTTATACATTGCGCGACCATGAACCTTGATTTCTGTAACAAGCTACATATACGCGTTACATATAATCATTTACCATGAAATTGTTTTCGAGGCTCGATCAAATTATACTTCATCCCAATAATACATGTACCAAAAAAATTAACCTACAACAGTTAGTCGTAAAGTGGATAAAAATGTTGTGTTATTGCAGCTAGCAATTGTTGTATAATATATTTAACATAACCTCATTTGCATATTGCGCTAATCCATTTCTTGTAGCAACATTGCAAAAAATGCTTGTTTTTTTCTAGATACCTCTTTTTGATTTTGTGCAAAAACTGCCAATACAATAATGGCAACTCCTCTGGGGTACCTCCAAAAAATTTGTGAATACATCGTACCAATAGTGTAGACCGTGACAACTAGAAACTTCCAACTTAATCGATGAAACCTATTGCATCGATCTGGTCAAATTTTGAACACAAATACAATCGAAAATATTGTGAACCCAGTTGAGTCATCCTGTATGATATTGAACTTGGTCGTGACTACTGTGACTAATCACATGTTGGATACGCAGGCAGTAAATAAATGCGTATCACTGGTTGTGAAGAAGGGCACAAAAAATATTTCCAGGAAAGAGTATTTTTTTGCTTAAAAAATGATTATAATTTCCATTGCAGTTTCCATCATGAATTATGCTTTTCCACAAACACAGTAATTTCATGCCCATTGAATATATTTTTGTGAGATGTGATCAGTTTGTTGAGGCTATTGACACGGCACTAAACTTGTAATCCCCACATTCAAGAGTAGTAGCAGCAGTGAGAAAGCAACTTAATGGTGACGATGATGACGATGGAAATAATGTACACAGACAGGAGCAAGAATAGAAAAAAAAATTGTGTTTACAAAATGAGTAAAAGTGCCAATGCACCCGAACATGTTGTGTGGCAGTGTCTGCGCATCAAGCCTAACCATACATATTTTCACACTATTATCGACGAATTACTACGCTCCGTGGTATTATGACTTTCGGTAGTGGAGATTGTGTAATATCACACCGCATTTATGATCATTATTACTATTTTCGTGAATACGATTCCAATAATGCTGTGGATTCATGGAAGCGTAGAGTGTTAATATAGCATGCTTACTTGACACTGCTACTACTACCACATGTATACACTTCGTTCATGTTCCTCCTGTCAAAAAAAAAATTGTTGTTCCGTTTCGTCCATGAAAAAAATTCTATTTTTTCACGTGTTTTCTTTACTTAAATCCATACATTAGCTATAAATACTTTGGCTTGTTGTTTTCCTCATGTTTTATGGTGTTCGATGATGAGGTTTCGTGTGCAGTTCTGAAGCCTATAGTACATATGGACATAAATTATGTTTATATAAGAAAAAATTCACATGGTTCTATTTTCTCTCTTGTTCCTTTTCTTGCAACACACATGTGTAAATGTTGCCATGCGTGTGCTTTCAAAATTGCCATAACATGCTAAAAATAAACAAGTTTTTGGAGTGCCAAGCACCCATTTCTTCACAACCAGATAAATACATTAGACGAATCAAACGGAATTCTGTGAGTTGACGGTTGTGTGCGGTTTGCGAAATAGACGGGGACATTACATGAGCTCGTTCCTGGGCACACCATGTTGTGCACGAAACTATGATGAGAAGGAATGTGGAAGCAGTCTGCAAGGAATTTTCTCTGAGCATAGGGACCACCATAAAGTGCCTATTTATCTATTTACATATCTTTTTATATGCAGGATTAAGTAGTTCGACCTTTCAGGTTTGCCGTTAGGAGAGCCGTAAAGATTTAAGCGCCTTACTTTATGTAAACCAGGTTTACTCTCTGCTCATATAAAAAAGTTGAGGAGACGACTTTTAAGGGGATTGATTGGTTCAATCAAATGGCACACAGTAAACGGCGACATAGATCGCAATCCTTGTTATTTTAAACTCCTCTCCACTCTGGAGCAAGACCTTAGTAGAAATGACGATCAAATTAAATGTCTGGAACAGATAGTTTCTTTTTTTTTGTCGAAAGCGGAGCACAACGACGGCAATAAAACATCCGAAGAAAAACTGAGCACAAAATTAGTACGTGGGTGAGGAAGGAAAAAGTTGTTATTGGAATGCTGACAGTGCACGGTTCAATTACGTTTGTGGAGGACAGGGAAGAGGTAAAAACTAAAGTAGGAAAAAAAAGCAATCATCCTGAGCTCACTGGTCTCCTGTTTATGAAAACACATGGAAAGGAAGACTCCCTCAGAAAAGTTAGTTGGGCCATTTAGCGCAACCCAACTATTTTAGCGGAATGCATAAATAGTTTTATGAAAGTAAAATTGCTAGTCTGTTGTGAGAATTCATATTGTAGACATTCTTTTACATCTCATTACGAACGTAAGTATAGCGGATGATTATAGTGATTTTTTTTTGTAGAAAATGCTTTTATTATGCTCAGACCATCAAGAATATTATGCGTTTGGAAAAAAAAGAGGAGAGATATTACAAGTAATGCCCGTGGCTCTACTTTTACTAAACTTATCAATTTCTGAAGTGGAGGGAAAGCATTTTGTGAAGTGGGATGGAACTGTAATTATCATGTTTTCCAAAAGGAGTTTCCAAACTTGCTCACATATTTTTAGTACATCCGCACAGATTGTTTTAGCCTCCTTTTCTCTGTTCAAGTTGAAATAATGAGTGAGACCGGTTCCAATTCTTTTTATCGGTTTGGAATATTAGTGGACTTGGAAATATGTCCTTGCTTACATAAGCGAACGAACGCGTATAATTATTATCTGTTACAAATACCTCGACAAGCAGCTTGTGTTTTCTTCGTAAAAAACTTGGCTTTAATTGGTGAACTTGTTTCAGCAGATATGTTAAATGAAAGTTGAAAATACTGAAGTGGTGACCAGTAGTGAGTGAGTAAAAATTATGGTAAGTTTACAATTTTACTCCTTTTCAACACTTCCCACATTTTGCCAGAGACTGAGTCATGGTTCGACGGAAATACTGCCGATAATGCAAATTCAAATAGGAAGCCGTCTTATGAAATAACACCGAAGTCATGCAAAAATCATAAACAACACGTACATATGCACCACACACAAGCAAAATAAGACTTCACTTGCGCTTTATATTTTGGCACTAATGTGGAGTAATGAAAGCATTTAAAAAATTACCGTAATATCGGTGTCCTCCTTTCGTTCACGTTCACAGGTTTGTTGAAGTTCCTCAACCGATTCTGATTCATGTGCAAGTTCTATCCTCCCTCGACATGAATGAATGGCCATCCTCAATCTAAAACAAACATCTTGAAAGCGAGTGGAAAAAAATTTCATAAGCTGCTTATACGCTTCCGATATACATTTTACAATCGCCCATCTGCGATACTTTTTTTTCCAAATGGCATCTAAATTTGGATGTCCATGACGTGGCATAAA
>JAHZNF010004243.1:0-11872 GCA_027744215.1 Troglopedetes dispersus | reverse complement strand
TTATTGTAACGGGGAATCGAATGAAATCCATCTTTTTGACCAGCGACTCCACATCAAAAAATGTTCCATTGTAAGATGTGAATTTCCAATCTTGAACTTTTCCAGCTCTTGTTCCGATTAATCTGAAAACTCTTTAATGTGCAAGTTTAACAAGATAACTCCGGCGTTATTCATGGTTAACTTGTAATGTGACGAAGGGTTCGCGGAAGACGAATAATGATATGCACAGAAAAGTGGCAGCCAGTGAGACATTCCTTTCCAGGAATCCATATTGAAGCTACCTACATTAGACATACATATCTGTTTTCCAGGATCCATTAAAACCCTCAAATATTCATTTCTTCAAAGAGGACTAAAGAATTCACACTTATCAAACTGCTAAGTGCCTCTTTGAATAAACTAATTAACTGTATCTCTCTCGGAAGCTCTCTTTCAGGAAATAACTTTCCGTTTCCAGTATTGATTTGTATCAAGTGTGCTTCATTCCGTCCAGTCTCAAAGTAAAAGATCACAGCGACCAAAAAAAGAACTTGTGCTCTATCTTGTTTTTTTCTTGTCTTCTTTTTTCAAATAATGTATCCTTTCCTAATATTGACGGTATGGCCACGAGACACTATTAATATAAAACATATAAATATGCTGGCGGGTTCTTCAGAGTAAAAAAGTTACCCCTTTTGGAACCAGTCAGGTGTGTTTTATTTAAAACATGGGGAATAGATACAATCAGTGGGCACATTGTCCTCATTTTTTGTTACTAGACGCAATAAAAAGTGTCAATTGTATCTAATATATATGAATTTTTGGACAAGCAAAAGTTTACTCGTGTGAATGAAACATGAATTCAAACTTTTACTACCATTTTCTCACTTTCTCTTCCTCTCTCTTATACGTTGGGGAAATCAATTGTATCTAATATATATGAATTTTTGGACAAGCAAAAGTTTACTCGTGTGAATGAAACATGAATTCAAACTTTTACTACCATTTTCTCACTTTCTCTTCTTCTCTCTCAGTTTCGTTCCACTTCACCACGTCCACGCAAATCCAGCCACGTTCATAAGATGTGAAATGGTGGAGCAGTGGAGCACCCAAAATTGGTACTAAAAACTCTGTAGCTATGTTATTCGGGTATAATGCAATTAATGCTGGGACCGTACAGTCGACACTTTACTCGCTACTCTGAAATTGTATCCATGTGACAACGGAAGTGTGTAACATGCTAATTCTACTAGAAATGCTTCTCATTGTCAATTTAAATATTTCATTAATGGAAAACGCAAGTGTAACAGAACTATATTTAATAAGAATGCACCATGGGGAATGAAATAGAAAAAGAGACGAAAAAGAAGAAACAAGAGCATCTTCCAAATGGCTAATTACATCCGCTCTGCAATACGATAGCATATCTTGCAATTCCGTTTTTGCAATGATAACGACGCTCGCAATTTCCCCGTTGCACAATGAGTACAATTGCACTTGGGAGTAATCCAGAGGCTACGCTATTTGTCTTCCAAAATGACAAATGGAACGCGAAGCTTGGGCGTACTTTCCCTTTTATTTTTCAAGTCATGCTTCCCCACACTTTGTTTCATGGATAAGAGATACTTTTTATATGTGCATATAAAATAGGAAGCTTCAGTCGACAAGAACGTTTCCGCCCAATCATGTCCTGCTTGTGAAAGTGGAAACGAAACAGGTTTAGTATTTCTAAAAACGGGAATAAAATACGGATGTACAAAAATGACAATACCTCTCGCTTTTCACGTTTGAGCCTATACTAGCGAGCGGCTTAAAAACATTTCCTAGAATGTATTTGTTCCGATATTTTTAGTTCACGCTTCAAGACCGGCTCGGACGCGGAAAATTAAGCGACTTGGATAGCGTAGATTTCACCGAACTTTGTGCTGCCTACTTTTTTGTCATTTTGATGAAGAAAGTGGAACTGAGTCCATATAAACCTGGCAACGCTAGTAACGGTGAACAGAATCTAATGCAAGTTCCACGAAATATTACATTTTTTTCCCTAAAACAACTTTCAGCAAAAACACATTGTCTCCGAAACCTTAGTTAGAGTATCTACCATAATTTTCTGGACCCCATTATATTCAAGACGCACAGGCAAACCCAGAATCATGTATAATCTGACTGTTAAATTGGAGTAAGTGTTCCGTAAATTTATTTAATATTCTCGAGATGTGCTGCAAATTATTCAGCATTCCACGTATGGCTTCCTCTCCATCTCCCATTGATGTTCTTAGTGTTTACCAGTTTAAGTTTAAGTACCCCTTTTTAAGAAGGTTGCAAGGACACTGTTTAATGTTAAGGAGAATGAATGGCTGATTTTGATTACTAATACAAGATTTTTTTTCTCATTCCACTTACTTTTAAGTAGCAAGCTTGTAGAGTAAAAGAAGATTTGAAAAGAAGGACAATTTGTTTTGCTTTTGCTCGAGTGAACCACTTGCGACTCAGCTGCTTGAGCAAAAGAAAATGATAAGAACACATAAGTAGCATAAGCTCTTTGTCATGGCTATAATCAAGAGGCCTGTGACAATGCTCCACTTGAAAGTGAAATTATGCACATCACTGGGGCTGTAAAAGTAATACGAGGGATATCCACAAGCAGCGCTAAAAAAAAGAATACTACTCCTTGTCCAGAGACTTTGGGTCGTAAGACTCTTTGGAGTAAGTTACGGCCTAAAATAATAAGGCACTTGAGTACCGAGCTTCAAACAACAACTTCTATTTTTGGGCCCAACAACGTCAAGGCAATGCAAGCTAATCACATAAGCACAGTCCTTGCGTCCTTTGATTTATTTTCTGCGTACACAAGTAGAAATTACGTATTCATAATAATAAATCTCGAGAAGGGCAACAAAAAAGGAGAAATAACGGTTTCTCGAGTAGTTTGCTAGAAAGGAAAAAATTGGGGAAATGGAGGGCCATTATTAGCAGAGGTTTGTGTGTGGGAAGCACAAGAGAGAGAGTTACCAAGATGCTTGTGGACTTACCTTGGAGATATGGAATGAGTTTGCAGAGTGCCGCGCCAAACACAAAGTCTTTGAGCACGATTCCAACGAGTGTGAAGGGCATGCAGAAAACACCCACAAGAAGGTCTGCAATCGCTAAATTGAGCAGAAACAGGTTTGTAATGGTTCGCATGCCCTGGTTTTGTACAAGCGTCAGGATAACCGCGAGATTGCCCAAGATTGCGAGAAGAAAGATGACAGAGTAGAGTCCAATTTGGATCCGCACATCCAGCTCAAATCTGTGAGGGAGCATGGGGCCGCCCGGCCTCCGACCTCCTGTCCCGGCACCAATCACTAGCTTGTTTAGCAGGGTGTCGGTACCACTGGCCTCGCCATCGGAGCCAAATATCTCAGACTCCAGCAGCATCGTTACATTGTTTAAGAGCAAACTCCCATTAGTCATCTCCTCCAAGAGGAGCATTCGTTCTTCGTGTGTCAACATAATGGATGCCTGTTCACTTTCCACTTACACACCGGTGCACTACAGTGACGATAATGTAATCATCACATTAAAGTAATGGGAGCAACTTCCATTCCGATCCGGGAAAACAGCTACGTCTTCTAAAAGATTCATGGGAATGGAAGTGTCGCCAGGAGGGGTGCAATTGCAGCAAATTAGTTTCTAATCTGAGAAAAAATAACTTTTCCCTGGAGACAGTCACTTTCGCCAACTAAACTTATCACGTTCCTCTGTACACTCATTAATAATTCGGAATGATAGGAAACACTTCTCAGCTTCTTCGCTCCACCATCAAATCACAATTTATTAGCTCTAATACAGAGTAGACTTGCCTTTCTTGCTTCTTCTAAGGTCCAATGTTCAGGCAAGGTAACTATTTTTAGATGCTAAACCTTCTTTTTTTTTGCACGTTCGCAATTGTTTTACCGAAACTTTTCTCCCAAATTCATACTAACCACTAAATGGTCCTCTGTAGTCCAACTTGCTTTTAGTCAGTCTAATTTTTTCCCATCGACTACAATCTTTGTTCGATCCGATTTTATTACTCCAGTCGTCAGACAGAGCTTACACACAAGTCTCACAAGTCGTGCACAAAATCAATCTGACTGCCGAGATAAGGACTCTGAGTCGTTGGGATGCGGTTATCTTCACTAATGTTTTTCGAAATGTTTGTGTCTTTCGTTTCAGTACAAATCTGTTCCCCTTTTTTTATCTAACGCAGCATTTTAAACTTGATTGATTTCACTTGCAAGGATGAATTTTGCATCAAAAGGGAAAAAAAAGGGATGGAGCACCGTTCCCTCAAAATTGTTCCACTTTCCACTTTGCACAAAAAAGGATCTGATATTGCTTGTCTCTTTCTATTACGCTTCAGAAGTGTACATTGAATTACATGTACTGATTTTCTAAAAGAAAAAGCATCCTCCCATTCCTCTATTAACCTAGCATATGTATGTAAGTAAGTACTAAAAGTAAACTGACGACTGATCCATGAGCTCACACGTCAATCCATACGTATTTATGATATGATATGGTTGTTTCAAAGAAAAAAAAGGTGAGGTCACAAGAGAGAAAAAAAGTGTGCTTGTGGGTGAACACCTAAAGGATCTATATTTACCTTCTCCACCTCATATTTCTTTGTGCATTTAAGAAAATAGGATGACACGACAATTCACATCACTGTAAGTACAACTGCACAAGTAAGCCAAAAATGCGACCTTCTCGTTGTGTCAGAAAATTTTGTGAGAGAAGAAAAAAAGAAAAGCTACCATAAACGTAAAATCCATTTCATTTTAAGAGGCCAGGAAAAAAAAGGAGCACACAGAGTATTAAAGACGAACCCCCAAAAGTAGACGGTGAGTCAAGGTGAAAGTAAATAGGAACGAAGCGGGATCACCAGGGAGATCAAATCAAATCACACACGTTTATCTCGTCACTACTTTCGACTCACGGTATTTTCTCAGATGCCGGATTTTTCTTCCTTCAAAATAAAAGTATAGACAATGTCCATCGAAGCGAGGAAAAAAGCGTTGCTTACTGCTCCTGTCGCTTTCTTCTATGATCCATCCGACCAAAAAAAGAGAAAGTCTTCCAGACTTCGAGGCTCGGTCGTTCCGGGGCAATGCGAAAAAACATGGAACAAATTGGATCACTCTGGGAAGACGATGGAGTCCCTGGAACGAGAAAAAAAATGTGAGTGTGTAAATATGGTAGAAAGAAAGAATTTTTTTTAAAGATATATTATTTTCTCCCCGTGACTTCCTTTTCTCAGATGTCACTCATACTCTACTCTTTTGGAAAGTGTATTTAGTGAGAAGAAAGGAAACCTTGCACGCATTATAGTACACTGGTGTGACGCACAGTCGACAATGTAATCAGAACGGCTGCAGCAAAAGTATATGGAAGAGGCATGAACTGGCCAAAAAATGAAATTCGAGAGAAAGCGTCTTCTTTGCTTTTTCAAGGGTGATTGTGTGAAACACGAGACTGGCAATTGCATAACTAAAAAAATCATCAACCTTTTTCTTTCATTCTCCCAATTTGATTTTTTTTTTCATGTCGACTTTCTTTCACAAGTATTTCAAGCCCTTTCACCCAGAAAACCAAGACGATGGGTTGCTATGCAAATTCAATTTTTTTTCTAGTGATATCTGTAAAGAAGGGTGTACGCTACTCAGGAAATTTGACTGCACGCCAAGTGCGTGTCTTGTGTCAGAAGGGGTCTTGATTTCATCTTCAAGTCTTTGTTACAGCTACAGCAAATCAACTAAGTGCATTCTATCTTTTGCGAACAACATCGGGATACGATAATACTTTCGTTTTTTAATAATAATATCAAATTACTTTTGTTTGTAGTGCTCAGACGGTGTTAGTAAATTTTGAACCTTTCATTGAAAAACCTATTTTAAATCCACAATTCATATCCAACGTATAAGGTGACATAGGTAGGTAATCATTTCCATGCTCTATACGCAAGCGAGACTCGCAACTCTCAAAGTTGCAGTTACTTTGCCTTAATTCGTTTCATTCCCGTTAAAATATTATCGCAGTAGTGGGACCCATAATTTTGCACCTTTTTGGAGAGCTGTGAATAAGAAACTGGTGGATATTATTGAGGATTGCTAAGGAGGTCCGGTTTACCAGAATTAACCAAATAATACTTTGATGACATGACTAAAAACTCCCCTCTAGCGAAATTCAGAAGCAAACTAAATCGTGTTTGTATCACAGTTTGTAGGCAACGTGGTTTACATTGGTTTTTATTGGAGGGTATGAAGTGGTGCCCGAGGAGACACTGATAGTCGAAACTAACACACGCGTTCCTTTTATTGGTTACACATTGGAGTGCACTCCTTCTTCATGTGTCATATTCCGACATACGCAGTTCACTCAGCTACCTTCAGAACCCCGATTATTATTACAACTACTTTGGCGATATCTCCTATATTTTTTTGTCTTTTTTAGTTATATCAGTTATCCACGAGACGAAGACGTGAAAGTGCACCATAAATACAAAAAATGTATAGGGATATCATCTATAATTGTGCCCTTTCGCAGATTTTGCTTCAGCGGAAAGTTTCATGGAGTAGGAATTGATGTGATTCCATTAGGAAAAGAATAACCAGGGGAGCATTGGTCACTCGAAGAACGAAACTTTCTTTTCCGATGTGAGCAAATAACTCAGGTTGCCGCTGGATTGGAAGAGTGTGTGAGACACATGGGCTGTGGCGGCCTGTGTGTTGGTCCTTCCAAACAATTTTTTTTTGTTCACTGCCGAATAAAAAACAAAGTTATCCCTTTGTCTTCTTGCACTTTATGTATTCAGGGACGTGTGTGTAAACAGCGAGGTGTTGCCAAAAAAAGCTATTCACTTTAGGTGGCTTAGACGTGTAAGGAAAAGTGACCAGCCATTTGAGCCAAGTTCGCACATACAAAAAAATTTGTGTAGCTCCTGGTCAATTATTAATGGCAGTTGCCATTATTGTTTTTTTTCTGTTCTCAGGATGCCCCAACAATTCACATGTAATTACGATGAAACAGCTCAGACACACAGGCCACAAGTTTTAATAGTGAAAGGACCTCCAACAATTTATTTGATACAAGCGACGCTCTAATGGGGACCAGTGTAGTACTGGAGATTGTGCTTTATTGGTCCTGATGGCTTTATTGCTGGAGATGCAAAGTTTTTTTTGTTTCTAGGATGTAGCAAGAAAAAAAAAGTTTGAGAGGGCGGGAATTGAGTGAATGTCACATAATGTACAACAGCAGTTGTTCCGGAGGTTCTTTCGGCTCCCAGATTCTCCTTTTTTTGGATAATATGTCGGGTCACGCAAGCACAAAAAAGTGATATGCAAGTGCAGAATGGTACTCGAGGGAAACTCAATGCTGTGTCTACTCTACCACAAGCTGGCTCTCTACTAAATTCCCCGGCAAGTTGATGATGATGAGTAATTCTTGAAAAAGTTAAGCTGGAGCAGATGCATTTGTCTGTGTCTCTGGGTAGCAAGTATACCTACTTTGCACACATTTTTGCAGCAGCAGCAGCAGCAGTGGTTCGTGTCCAGACACAATTGTTCCAAACATTCTTGTCTGCGAAGATATGGAGGATTTCATATAAAAAATGGAGGGACTCGTGCGCTGATAATTTTTCAGTTTTTTTCACTATTTCCTTCAAAAGCAATGACAGTTGCTATTTTTTCCGCATTCAAAACTTTCACAATTACATAGAACCACGTAATTTGGATGCACAGTTGAAACTCAAGAAAGAGAGAGAGAGACCCACTCACTTATCATTCAAATGACACTTGAACAAAGAATTTTTGTAGGAATACTTTAGAACAAGATAGAAAAGTGTATCTGTACATTTGCCCTTGTGGAGACATGAAAATCATGGGCGAATCGAGCACAAGATAATTGACAGCAACCTTTGATGAATGAATTCAGGTCTTTTTGTGGCGTACGTGGCACCAACGACTGCCAAACTGGCAGAGCACACACCTGGATCAATTTCACTTGGATACATCTAGCCAGCAAAACCTTTTTACCATCATTACATTAATTATCTCAGTTGCCACCTTTTTTATATCTTTATATAGATTGGCACACGAGGAGGCGGTGCATGACCATGAACTATTCCAGAAGGGATGTACGATTGAAACGAACAGCAATTGTCGATTAGCAACAACAATCAATTTAGAAACTGGTTGGGAAAGCTGTCACTATCTTGGCGGATCTATGATGTTAATACAGGATCCTGGAAGTTCAAGCTCTTCCACTTTAAACATGTTCCCATCTATCTAGAAATCTGGATCATTTAGACATGCGATTTTTTATTTGTCAGAGTCCAATACTGACTTGTTTACAACGTAAATCCGGCATCGATATGGTGGTTCATTTTCTAATGATTGGATGATTACCGAGTATTTTCTAATAATCAAACGTGAAAACCGAAGCATTCCTAACGGGCAGACAGTTCCTAGTAAAGGTAATACTATCACTCTACCTTGTCATTACTACTAATGCTGCCCTCGCGTGGAGGCGAGTGAGTAGGTACAGAAATGTGCACACAATACTGTATTAGTTAACATAGCTCTTAGATTTTTGTAACGTTGGGCAGTGAACCAGGAATTTTGAACTTGTTGTGTCTCCCTCATATTACTAATATCTCACAATAAACATTCTTCTTCACCTTTGTACATTGCTTGTTAGTTTTCGTTGAGTGTTATTTACATTTCCAAACGTGTAACTAAATTAATGGTGCATGCAGATGCTGACCAGAAAGTATTCATCGTGTGTTTTAAGCTTGTAGGATCTACATATCTATATCGCTTTGATCTTATCGTCATCATTACGCAACCAGCCAGTAGCACCAGAATTATTTTTCCAGGGAAGATCAGACCAAACAAAATAAGTCTAGCCTGGTTTCACAAATGTAGACAAAGATTGTCTGCGAAGGATTTATTTTAGCAAATATAATATATTTTATTAGTGTTGCCTGCCCACCCATCACCATTCCATACATTTGCTGCAACAGATGCCATTCATTAAACCAGTCCAGGTATTTCAAGGTTAATTGGAATTTTACTAAATTACAAATACCATTTGATAAGCGTTCTGTTTGCGGAGGTGGCGCTTCAAAGCTCCAATGGATCTCTGGTATCACAAACAACAGCTCAAGTTTTTGTTGGCTGGATACATCTTTAATACATTATTTGGATTTCTCATGTAGCCTCATGTTAACAACGTAATTACACTTGCTTCAGTTTTTTTCTCTCTTTTTTTTTACAAATAAGATGGTACATTTTTCTAAAATAAAAGTTGGCAAATCTTTCGAATCGCATTAGACGGACGTGCAGAGATTTTTTACTGGAGTGAAATTTCTTCTGTCAATCCTGAATGAAATCTGTTGAACAAGATCTGNTTTTTTTACAAATAAGATGGTACATTTTTCTAAAATAAAAGTTGGCAAATCTTTCGAATCGCATTAGACGGACGTGCAGAGATTTTTTACTGGAGTGAAATTTCTTCTGTCAATTCTGAATGAAATCTGTTGAACAAGATCTGATAAATAATCCCACTGCTCACCACCTGTCTTAGTGTAAGTATGTTATTTTAGTTTAACAGACGTAAAGATAAAAGATGGCTTTTGTGGTAATTTTAGTAAAATGTAGAAAACCAACTCACCATGACTAACAGTGGACAACTAGGTTAGGACTAATGTTTTTTATTTCTTGTAAGCTTCCTCCAAAAACAAGCTTGTTTCCATAGATTTAATAAGTTTGACGAAGAAGGCAAGACGTAATACTTATTATTCGACACCTTAGTACTTATGTATACCATTTTATTTTTCTAAAACTACAGAAAAATGAGGAATGATAAGAGTCTCATTATATTCAGATAATTTAGCATGAAATGGAAGGAAACCTTGAGTGGAAAAAAATCTGAGAAATGTGAACGTCCGAAATGAAATGGGTACAGAAGATGGACCAGAAAATGTACTTCTACATAATTCCTTCACTTACTTTATGCAACATTCACTTCAGACAGTAATATTGTCTTACATCAATTGGCAAAAATTCTAAGATAAGAAAATATTGGACCATATTTAATCGTCAACCCGCACACTTACATGACGCGTTTCATTGTTAGAATTCCCTTTGCACCCATCAAGCAGAAACATACAGATAAGTTCCGAAGTATTTTTTTTTTCAACTTTCTTGGACCAGCACTGACGTCAGCGTTAGTGTACCTGGAGCTAAGATGTACAAGAACTGGGTAAAAGTTAATGTCACGCCATTTCTCAAATGGGAACTGTCACGGTTCATAAAAAATGATAAAGTATAGAAATATATAAAAACAAATGGTATGCACATCCTCTGGGAAGTCAGGTGGAAAAATATTTTAAGAAAAAAAAACAAACATATTTATAATATGTACGTGAGCACCCACTCAAAACTAATTGGCAAGTGTTTTTCTTCATTGACTAAGAGGATCGGTTGACTTGG
Source organism: Troglopedetes dispersus (assembly GCA_027744215.1). NCBI lineage: Eukaryota > Metazoa > Arthropoda > Collembola > Entomobryomorpha > Paronellidae > Troglopedetes > Troglopedetes dispersus. The sequence continues at coordinate 1,379 of JAHZNF010004243.1, read as the reverse complement.
TTGATATAATAAGCTCGTTGTTACGAACATCCGTGAACCATTTTTCACGACGTCAAGTGATGTAAACCAGTGTGCACAGTCGTTAAAATACAATTCCATTAAAGTGTACAATTCACTTATAAGTGGCGTATTACATCCTTTTTTCTCAAGAATTACTAATGTTCCAGGCTCAAGCTTGTATGAGGACATACTATTTAATTAAAATTAGTTTTACAACTGATATTCTCCACTTGCATTGCAGGGAAGAAGTTAGCAGCTTCCGAAGTTTCAAGAAGTCCGGAACAACCTTGGGGAAGAAATGAAAAAAACTCGCCTTTATTTTAGGCATGATGCTCAGCCATTTAAAAATACTCCTCGTTTTTTTTCATACTCATGTAAAGTTCTTTTGTGTTTGAATTAAGGCAAAAATAAAGAAACAGGAACGCTTGTGGGATATCGGGTGCAGCAGCAGCAGAGGAAGCCTGACTAAACTTGCGGTGGTTATAGATCTTCGACGAAGATTAAAAGTGTGTAGCATAGTCCACCAGCCCAGCACACCACGTTTTCCAGTTTTCACACCTGCGCCCATGCAAGACCGACCGTGTTACAAAAAACTATTTTTAGTGAAGCGAGTCGTTTTTAGTTAAATACACGCTCCTAATTTCATTCCAACATTTTTTTCTGTCTAAATTACCAACCGAAGTAATTAAAAAGAATGAAAGTACAGTTTATCGCGAACAACCGGAATTTCGCTGTTCTCTCTCCATTCCAGGCAACTCCTTCAGGACAAGTTGAATGCTGCTACGTTCATTCTCCCTAATTTCTAATAATAAGTTATTCCTTTAAAAAACATGGAAAAAAAATATTTTGCCATGCAAGGATGCAACTATGCACGGCGAGACTCCACTCGCTAAGTCATACTTTTTTATCATCATCACAGTTTTTTTCTCTCTCTGGTTTTGTTTCAAAGCTATCATCTTCCAGTCTGGTTAACGTGCATTTACACTTAAGAGGAATACTTTGGAGTGCACTACGTAACAATAAAAATAGCACTTCTGCATATCTCCACATTTATTTGAAGTGTGTCTGCTCGATTTATTCCTGAGTTTTCTTGAGTCTTTATGGGCACTTCAAGTGTTGTAGCAGTCATGGTAATTTAGAGTTATGATATAAAAACTATGTCAGTGGAGTGTGGAGTCATGTATGAAAAAAAAAATTCAGGGTTTGTCCTGTCCTTTGGAATCCTTTTTTTATATAAAAAATGTCTGAGATCTATAATAAAAAAGTTCATTTTTTATTTCAATGAATCCACTTTATTGTGCAGAACCTCTTCTTTGTGCTCCATGTTAAAAACAATTTTAACAGTTTTATGTCCTTGTAACAACTATTATCTGGCTCAC
>JAHZNF010004242.1:5999-16855 GCA_027744215.1 Troglopedetes dispersus | reverse complement strand
TTTTTTTACATGAAAAGATGCGAGTTGTGTGGGGTGCTTGGATTAAAGAAAGGTACGCTCTTCGAGCAGCATTCTTCCATTCCAATTCTTGTTGTGACCAACCAACTCCATCCACTTTCACTGATAAACATGAGTGGATACACAAAATAAAAAGCTGAGGGACGAAAGTAGGTGTGGAAAAAGTGTGAAAAGAGATGTGCTGAGTAAGTGAAGAGCTAAGAAAAAAATCTCACTCAAGATTTCAATTTACCTCGATTGTAAAAAAACGAGGGGAAAACATACATATATACATATATAGATATTTTTCAGAAAATTTTCACGGGATATTTGAAATGATTACCAGCACTATTTCGGGAGAACCTTGAGAGCTAGCTTTTTTATTTGACTCTGCAAACAAAAATGCTTTGGTTAGGTAGGAGGCACTGCTACAATTTTTTTTCTTGAGGAGAGGTCGTCATCACAAATGGGAGGAGTTGACTTTCTCCTCAAGAAAACTGATAAAATGTAAACGAGCAAGTATTCGTATGATAATAATGTGTGGAGATGAAATCACATGATTTTTCATCCTTTCAGTACTAAAACATTGTACATTGAGAAACTCTCTTTGAATCATTTGTGCACCAAAAGAAAAAATATATTTATGCTCTTCTAAAAAAAGTATCTGTTCAGTGTTGCCAGTTATCATGAACGTGAATGGAAATCACACAGGAAGATGTTTTCTCTCTTTTTTGCGCGTTGAAAATACCGGGAAAAGAATAAATGAAAGATTGTGTACTTGTTTTGAGTTGGCAGTAATGAAAATCCTGCCCCGTCAAATATAAAATGCATCATCATAAAAATGAGACTAAAAAAAATCTGCTTACGGTGCCAGTAAAATATGTGAAGTACTTACTGCATGTACAGGGATGGCTCATATTTCTCAAAACATTTTGCACCCCGTTGACTCAGCAAAGGAAAGAAGCAATCCTCTTTTTTTACAGATGCATTTAAAATTCACTGATGATGACTCAAAAGAAATTGCTTCCAAAGTATTAAAGAAAAAAAAAGACAAAAGAACCCTTCATTGGCGGAAATTGGCGGTAAAGCTCCGTCTGAATACTATAGAAAGATGACATCAATGAAGATGCGAAAGCAGATAGGTTGTAAGGGAAAAGGGGAAAAAAGTTGAAAGTGAGGAAAAAGTTCTTATTGTCTTTTCTCTTTAGATTTTCTCTCTCACTCATGTGTCATATGTATATGAAAGGTTGATGAAGTAGTTTGGTGAATACTTGTTTTTTTTCCTTTAATTTCAGAAAAAAAAAAGATTTTGATCGAATGATAACTTCCGTTTCAGACTCGTTATTTGTTTGCTGTTGTTGTTCTTTACTTTAAAAAATAAAGTTACAGAGTTTCGTATGTATATTAGCTTATTTCCTTATTGTCGAATATTGGATGGATCCCCAAAAATTTGTTTTCTTTTTTTGACAAAAGTCATCTTCCCAGATAAAAAGTTTTCTTTGTTTTTTTGAGTCTCCAAAGGTTTGTCATCTTTTTTTTTGTTTTCTGGTTCAGGAAAGTATTTGATTCGGTGCGAGCTATTAACAAGTTTCTTTTTTTCCCCAAACTTGTCATTCTCGTGATCTCATTCAGTGAGCGGGCGGATATGAACCGGAACAGATTTCTAAAAACCTTTGTCAACGCATTTGAAACTAAAATTTCCTTGTGACGTCGACTCACTTCCTCCCTTCAACTCAGAAAGTTATTTAGCCAACATTTCCGTTTTATTTCAACTAGGTCGAATGAACTGACCCAATTTGGCCGTTCCTCTCCAAAGTAAGCATCAAATAAAAAATGGGAAACATGTATCGGGCTATATATCTCTCTCTTTTTAAACAAGTGGAAAATATCAGCAAGGCAGGAGTATATGTACATAGGTACTGACGGTATGTTGAAAAGTGTGCTCCACATTTTACTCAGCACAGCAGTGATGCACGGCTTATTTCTATTTCAAACTCTGACTTTCTCTCTCATTCTTCTCTTTCTTGTCATCTTTCTTCCAAGTTCTCTTTCAAAAATTGATAACAAAGAGAGAGAAAGAGAGAGAGGAGCGCTTTTTACGGTGAAGTGACTGGAATAGCGATTCCTTATTTTCCACACTAATATGTACATTAACAAGCCTCCGTGTTGTTTATGATGGTAGCATACCACCATGATCATTGTCTACCGTGACATGTCAACCGTCAAGGATTTACATACATACGTTTTACTTTGCCAAGCACAAATAAACTAAATTGATCCAGGTGAACTTTCTTTATCTTTTTTTCTCTCCTTCGCAATCCTTTTTTTTATTTACGATGGTATTTTTTTTTCTTCTTCTTCCCTTTCCCTTTCATTCCCAATCTCTGACTACAGAATTTTTTTTAGAAACTGAGTGTGATACTGGTATTTTTTCCGGGGCGCAGTACTCTGTCAAATTCACGTAGATAACATAATAAAAAAAGCAGTGTGCATTTTTATAGAGAAAAATATTATTCCTTCGGAAGTCTTGCAACTATCGATTTTTATATTTTTTCTCTCCCGCTGCTCACCACTACTGTGCTGTTGCTGCTGCTGCGGTTCACGTGTATGAGAAACATATTGCGGAAATGTTTGTTGGGTATATAGAAGTTATGCTTTCACATCGTCTCTTTTTTCTTCTTTAGTAGTATCGCTCTGCTCTGATGATGAATGTGTATTCTTTTTTTTACATTTTTTTCTGAAAACTTCTGTTTAAAAACTCCTCGTCGAGTTGAGGTACTACTACTAGATACTATAACAGTCACATATTGTATGCAAGAGTATGCCGAAAACAAAATCTTATCTCTTGTAATCCCACAGTCACTTTATGCAATTTATCTCATGTTCAGAATTTCAGGAAAAAAAAGATTGATGACATTTTACATTTCACTTTCACCAGTTCCCTCCGTGTTCTGGGGGATGGGTAACGACACGAGAAATTATCATTGTACATGTATTACGGAGCAATGTGGGATATCTGTGTGTAGTGTGTATTGTGTGTGTGTGTGTGCGCAGGAGGAAGTTAATTTATGGCGAGCTGTCATGCCCCTCTGCTTTCATATTCATTACACGTATTTTACATTTTCTTCCAATACTGTCGTTGACTAGTTCAAGGAAAAGGCTTTGCATCTCCGACGAAAAAAAGTATGTGGAGCGCGTGTGGTGAGCCAAAACACATTCCCAATCACGGCCTCTGATGAACATGCTGATGTGTGGAACAGCGCAGGACAAATTCTGATAATAGCTTTCTCCATCATGAATTATGAAGCAGGAGTAGCAGGAGCAGGAGCTCATTCCAGCAGTATTCCAGCAGAAATACTTTATGGCAGACATCTCAAGTCCAATGATTTTCAATCACAGCAGAATATGTACACATTATTGTTGTATATAATGATACATATGGAAATGAAGTAGTTACAATGTGTTTTCTCCTTTTGTCCAATATGATTCAAAGAGACCAGCTGAATATGTAGACATGTCTCAAAGAGAGTGGGAAGGTGATGGTAAAAGCTAAAGTTACTTAATTACGAGTTCCGCGCAGTAAAACTTTGTTTTCATGCTATTCCATTTGAAGTGAATTCAAGTCAGCATGACGGGTACACGAGGCTCTTTATCTGCTCAGCACAATGAAAACTCTCTCCGCTGATAACTTTATGCATGTGTATCAAGTTGCCAATTTTCTGTTTTCCAGTTTTACTTCCAAACAAAAGGGTGACGTTGATCGAGTAGTTGTGGGGAAAGGATGCATTTTTTTCTGCATCAATTTTCAAAATATAAAGTGATCTGATCATTTTGACGGTTCGGAGAACTCATACTTTCTCCACTCAAGACTTTCAATTCAATTTGAAATAATTTTAGTATCGTATATGCAGCACAAGCTTACCATATTTTTTTCTGGTTGATGGCTGGCTACAACATCATCATTGATTTTTTTTATTTCACTCTTTTTCCCAGTCTTCCTTTGTCTTTGAAATTCAACGCCTCTATTTTATTAGTGGTTGGACCCTTTGACTTTATTCTGTGAGGTGGAGCACAACCTACCCCATTCATTTTTGGAATTTGCATAGAAATTACATTCTGAGCGAACCCTTACTACTACTACTATTTTTTATGATGGGTAGAATGCACAAGTACAACTCTCCATTACATCTCTTTCCGGCGATTCTTTATTGGTTTGGATCCCTTTTTTCCTTCAAAGATTAGTGTCCATTTATCCTTTTTCCTGGAACTAGGATGGAAGTGTCGGGATGAGCTATCTTCAGCAATTTCGGTATCACCCGAGATGGCGTGTGATATTGGATGTAAAATAAGTATTGCGTGCGCTGGAATAAAAAAAGACTGCTTCAACCCAATATAATCGCCCTTCCAAATGAAGAGGATTTTCACTTTATTATTCCGAAGTGGATACTCGGATAATTGTGGCTGTGTGGTTGCCCTTGTTTTTTTAGTAGCCTCATATGAGCATCCAAAAAATGTAGGATGGGATACTAAATTTTTTTTTGGGTAGTGATAGAATAAGCACTATGCGAATACTTTGGTAGGTAATAAATCATTCCTGTTTGTCACGTCGCCTTCCACATTCCTCACTTTCCTTCCAAATTTAAATACTTACTAAACTTTTCTAGTTTTTGATGTGAACAGTTGTACTCATTATAATTTGGACTTAGTTTCGCACAAGGAAATTTGCACAGCGTAAAATATAAAGTGGAGAGCTTGTGTGAGTCGAGATGAAGGATGTCAATTTTCATGTGAATTCAGCTCCCACAAGTGTTTTGATCCATTTAAAGGATTTGCGTAGTCCTCCTTTATGCTTCCAAGATATTCAGGAAAAAAGGAAGCATGACACCAGATAAGGTACAGGAATGTCGAATTTTGTATGGAAAGTCGTGTTTCATCTTCCGAAGAGGAAAATTTTATTCCCAAAATTTATTCCTCATCACCGCCAATGAATAAAATGTCTGCCTTACGTGCATTCTAATCCACATTGTGCGCAGCATGAGGGCCAAGCAAAAGAAGAGGGAAAGTATAAGCATCCCATAAAATGTTGCTTTGCCCTCCGCAGGACAGTAAATGATGGATCTGGTGTACATTTAATGTTATGCCGTGTTTACAAAGTTTTTTTTACACAAGTTCTTTTTGGGAGAAGGAGTGGTGGAATTGCCGAGCGTATAAATAAAGTTGGAGACCACACGCGTCCTCCTCAGATCTGTAATAACTGGTAATATTTTAATGCATATGTGGTCTCCTCGTAAACCATGAAGAGAGAGAGAGAGAAAGCGAGAGACCAGCGGAGGGAATAAGTTTCACATTCATCGTGTCGAATTATTATTACTCCACATAGAACACAAAGTCCATGGTTCCAGCTCACTTTATTTTTCAAGGAAGGAGAAAACTTGCTATTCAAATGAATCGAACCGTGGCACTAACGTTTTGTCTGGTTTGTTGCATCAAATCATGATGTATGGGTAACCATCAGCGATTTGCAGTGTGCCATGTGTACTACCACCACATTTTTCTCCCTCTTTTAGTACACAACTACATATATGAACTGGTAACTAGTACACTAGTAACTACAACATATTTTGTATAAAAAAGTGCGCTATATATTTCAAACGCGACTGGCTCCGTCCTAAAAAAATATTTTTTTTATATGGTACCCTAGTGCCGCTGGTAACTGGTTTATTTCATGACATGTATTGGGATTGGGAAGACATTAATGTATTCCACTAGCAAATGGAGGTGGTGTGGCACGGTCTTCTTGGAAGTGTTTCCGGATTGTTTTATTATAGATTACGGTTTTACTCCGGCTCACATTCGGGAATGGATAAAATGGTGGCAGCAGTGGTGGTCCTGGTGTCTATCATTCATTCGGGGTGTGTGTGGGAAACAGGACTCGGCTCACTTTATTGTTTACCTTTGTTTTTTCCTCTTCCTTTGAAAAAAAAAGACCGGCTTTCAAGTGAGATGTGGGATGGGATGAAGTTAGATATGTTGTTGAGGTTACATTTAAATTGTTAAGCGGGAAAGGAATCCTCCCCGAAACAAAAAAATCGTATCCATATCAAGAAAATATCTAAAATAGATTTCTCAGAGTGGTGGCACCGAACTCGGTGGTCTAAGTAAGCAGGTTTTTATGTATGCATGTATGACATCTCGCTCCTATTATATTTCAATATAGAAAACCCATTATAATATGTATGAGAATATAGGTACCCGGTTTGCTGAGGAATAGTTGGGAATCCTCTCGTAATTTTTACTTATATTGAGAAAAATATCCGAGTAGCATGGATACACATTTTTCTCTTTTTTTTTCTTTGGAACAAGTTCCCCGGAAAAGAGTTGAAGGAAGACAGATAAAAAATGGCTGTTTTGTGCTGGTACACTACCACCGCAACTTCTTCCCTACATATAATTTTTTTCTTCTCTCTCTCTCTTTCTTTCCGTTTCACTTCTTCTGTGTTAATTTAATAGGTTTTCTTCATTCTTGAGCACATATCCACCATCCTTTATTACTTTCTATTTTCTTCATTGGATTGTACTCTCTGCATCGTGTTCATCATCATCGCGATCGTGCTGATGTACGTTGCTTGAGCAATGAAAATCAAGAGGACAGCCTGACTCCGTTTTTCTCTCTTTTCTGTTTGTAATGAAAATCAGAATCCTTTTCTTCTTCTTCTTTTTCCCCTTTTCTCATTCTTATTCCGCATAGTTTCTCCCTGTTTGCTTCCCAATGTACCTCTCAGCGGAAAGTTTCCCTCCTCTTTTTTTCCTTCTTCGAGAAGAAAAAAAATTCGGAGCCGCGCTCCTTCTTGTTTGTCGAGGAAAAGGGAGACAAGGTCTTTTGAAAGAAAGACTCCTTTTCGGCTCATTGTTTTCACTTTCCCAAGCCCCCTCTCTCTCTCTCTTTCTCAAGATCGACTTCAAGTGGGAGGATTTAGTGGAGGAGCACAGCTGAAAATGAGTCCGTGTGTGTGTACGCGGTTCTCACAGTGGGTTACGGAAATGAAATGAATCATTATCATTCCAAGTACAGTAGTGGGAAAACAATCACAATCCTTCTCCAAAGAATAGTCCTTATCCCTAAACACAGCCACACAGAGAAAAAGAGAAAAAAGATATTGATAGTTTATCATCAAAAGGGTTTTATGCATGTCTTGGTTGAAATGGTTTTTGCGGTGACAATCGAAAATATATGTCGATTGGGCCACCGCCACCACGCCAAAGTCTTTTCTGGATTTTCACATTAAAGCTCTAATAATGCCTTTCCGGCTTAGCTGGTTTTGAGATTAGCGGAAGACGTGTTGATAACTTAGTGCGTATCTTCTGCTCACCAGGCTTGATAACCAACCACATCACACCAAGTCAAGCCGCCTCCACCACACACAGTCCCCTATTCTCGCTCAGTTATATAGAAAAAAATACCAGCCCAAGTAAAAAATATGTAGAATGGCTTACTTTCAACTATTTTTTACTCCGTTTCTTTTGTTCCTTCATCACTTCTCCCCATCACCACGACACCACACTTGGCCACATTATAGTAGCATCATAACATCGGCGGAGCAGAGATGAGGAATTTTATTTTTCTTAGCTAGCAAACAATGCTAATGTGTATAACGTAGACAGCACTCATACGGCAGAAAAAATAGGGAGAAAAGCCACTTTACTACTTCTGATAAGATGTCAGAGAGAGAGAGAGAGAGAGAGAAGAGAGAGAGAGAGAAAGGAAAAAATGGACATAAATCAACCGATCTCGGTTTTACATTGTTTGCAAACATATGGCATGCTTTATCATGTTGATCATCAAGACAGCTTTCATTGATACGAGAAGTCGGGGAATTCTGCAAGAAGAAGAGAAGAAAAAAAAGAAAATGAAACACGTTTCCGTTTCTCTCTTCTTTTCTCCTTTCCATTTTTTTTTGGAGAAAGACATAAGTTTCCAGTAAAAAAATGTATTAAGGAGAGAGGAGGCGGAAGGAGGAGAAAGCAAAAAGCGGCGATGAGATGATGGTCAGCAAAGTAACATCTTTTCCACGTTCTCCCCTCCACAAAAAATAAGCGTGATGCATAAAAGCACGATGCACTCTCTCTGTATCCACCAGAGTGTTCAGTAGATCCCTTGTAGTTTTGATGGGAGCATGAGATGAAGTGATACACGAAGACGTTATAATATTCGTATATGATATACAAGTACTTATATATGTTCTTTTTTTGACCTGATATGAATACATGACTTTTTTTTCGTGCAATATTGTGTACGGTGGGATGCGGAAGAAAAGTGGAAAATTTTCTCCTTTGCATGATTTATTAGCATTTCGCTAGAAGACACCCAGGTGGGCTTCTCGACGCTGATATTACTCCTCGTAAAATCTCAACTGTTCTCCCCAGAGATGAAATGATGGCGAATGGTGGTGGTGGTGATGATGATGATGATAGCTACTGCGGCCGTTGTACTGCTAACTGTGCATATAAGTAAATATATGGAGGGATGGTGCAGTGAACTTGGTTTGCCCCATCTGAGTATCCTTGTCGGCGTCATCATCATGAACGTCATGGCCAGCCTATTATTATTATGATTTCCTGTTGTGGCGAAAATGACGAAAGAGGGCCTATATTATCTAGATAGTGGATCCTTGGTCGTAGCGAAGCCTAAATGATACTTTTTTTGGTTCGGGGAAAATAAGAGCTCATAAAATTCCGGGAAGAAAAGTCGGGGAGTACTGGGATTTGACCTGTGGATAAGTTACCTGTATTCATTATTGCATTTTTGAAAGCATCATATGAGCACATGGAAATTTGCATAATGTGTTTCAGAGAATTGTGAAAATGAACCCGCTAATTTATTCGTGTGGCAGAGACTTCCTATTCTCGATACTACTCTGGGTAGTTTACATGATGAACTTTGTAAGCCTCCTTTCTTCCTTCGGAGGGAAAAAAATGAAACACCAGAAGAACTATATTTTGTTGATGTAGTAAAAAGAAGACCGGTACCATTGAGCGTTTACCAGGTCTCTGCGGTTTTCTCAGTAAAAAAAAACTTTGGTTTTCGCGAGAGCAACTGAAAATAAGGACATTGTTGTATCCACTCAGCATTCCCATTCTCGCTTCCCAGATGAGCCATGTGGATAATCCGTGGTAGTCCCAACTTACTAACGGAGAATAAGGCAATCGGAGAAGCCAAGTGGGAATTTCCTGTGGTCTTGATGCTTTTACTGGCTGGAGCATAGTAAAAGATTCTTTTTTTTTGTTCACGCGTAAATACGTTATCCATTTTCATTATTAGAATCGAGTGAACGAGGGAGAAAGCCTGGGAGAGATGGATTGCGAAGCGGAGATGATAAACTAGTTTAGACAGGGCCGGCCGAGAACACACATCCTCTTCAGCCAGACTGCATTTATTTGCCCTGTAAAAAAGGAGAAAAATGGGGGCTTCCATTTTATGATGACTTTTCACTCCTCTTTTGATCTCATGCATGCCCCGTTTGCCATCAGTGACGGTGTGATGGGGCAATTTCGGGAGTTTCAACAACAAAAGCAACTTTCCAAGTGTTAATGATAAATAAAGCAAAAGTTTTTTATGGTTCTTCCATTTACTTGCACCAAAAAAAATATCCAGCACCAAAGTCAAAAATACCCTGGTGTATTTTTTTCTTATGTGGACGTACGCACACATTATCTGTTGGATGAGCTGAGCAAAAAAAAAATGAAATATGCTCTCTGATCTATAAAGCCCAGACAACAAAAGTTTTTATGGCTGATTTTCTTTTTTTTCCTTTTAACTTTTTATTGTTTACTCATCCACAGCGTCCATCAGCTCGTCTCCTATATGTCGGGGATGTTTATTTAAAATAACAATTTTTCCTTTCAGCACAAAGGTGTTTACACAATGACTTTACCCAGAAGGTTGCGCAAAATACTACGATTTTCAGTGTAATGAGCATCATCACATGGTTTTTCTCTATATTTTTCCAGGCTGAGATATGGAGTGTGTTCATTGCAATTCTGCGGAAGAGTGTGAGAAACCTTCAGGCGTGTACAGATGTTGGCCTCATCGAGCACATTCTTCTCAGGCTGCCGCATGCCGAGCCTGTCGTTGCAGGTAAGATAACAGCTATACACATGGAACTATATCACAATTTTTTTTTCATCTCTGCAGCTACAGATATGAGTTGGGTTTGTTTGCTGAGTGGACTTTCACAGACAACTCAACCACTTTCACCTGCCTCTGGCTTTTTGTATTTTTCCTCAAGTGGACTCGCCATCCCAGTTTTTTTTCTTGATTGGGTGATACAATTTTGTGTTTTATTCGACAGAACTTTCATTTATTTTTTTCTATTTTTTTCAGATTTGCTGATCGAGATGTTGGGTGTGCTTGCAAGCTACAGCATCACCGTGAAAGAGCTCAAGTTATTATTTAGCTCAATGAAGGCCGTTAATGCGAGATGGGTAAGGAGGCTTTTTTATGTGGACAACCGAAGTAAAAAGAAACGAAGAAAGCTTTTTAGTTGTAAAAGAGAAAGTTATGTCAGAAAAGAAAAGATGATATGAGAGAAAGGCTTTTTTTATGTGGGAAAAAGATTATATAATCCTTGGGTGATGAACAGAGCAAGAAAGTCCTTTATTTTTGGCTGAATAGGCAGGTTTTTTTTGCATGAATTTTTTTTCTAATTTCTTTGTAGGAAATGTGGTAAAATCAAAACTCCGGAATAGTTTGATAATAGGACGTACGGTAGCTTTTCTCACATTGAAACTTTTTCTGCGAGGAGCAGCAGGATTTTAACAGTTGTGTGCGTATTATATGAGTAGTTATATCTTGTGGAATG
>JAHZNF010004241.1:0-20602 GCA_027744215.1 Troglopedetes dispersus | reverse complement strand
TTAGGCTTTATTGAGATGTTTTACAATTTGTTTTGCAGTCAAAAGTAGAGATGAGATGATCATAACTAAAATATTTCACCCTGCAGCCAGCTCAGTATCAAGCCTAACAAACATATATTTTGCAGCATTATACTTATTTATGAGTTGATTCCAGCTCATTTGAATAATCAAGAGCAACAAGAAAAGAATCATGCTAATAAGCTTGATCCGTGGCAATCATGAGATGCGTAATACGATGATCACGATGAAGCTTAATTAAGTAGTCACTTAAATCAACATGTTTTGATATGTAATGACAGCAGCCATACCATTTCTGCCCAATTCATGCCACTTTTCTTCCCCTGCAGCAACATGTTTACATAATTTCTAGTGTACATACGCGACTTATGTGTGTGATGTCCATTAAAATAGCAAAAAGGATACCTTGGAATTGCCATAATATGTGGTAAAGCAGAATGAGTTGAGTGGTCAAATTGCGGGTGTACACTTGGCTTCTTTGTCAAATTGGATGGGCACAAAGCAAATAAAAGCGTTTTTGGAAAGTGAAATTTATATGTGGAGGGCTTCCGATAAGGTCTTTCATTATGACTTACATTTACACACCAATTGTGGAAGGCACCTTTTTGTATGTATTCTGTGAAATGCGAGGTGAAATGAAACTGGAGCTGCTTTTATAATAATGACTTTTGATTTAATTATTCTTTCCAGTATCATGGGAGAACACGGTGGGGGCGGTGGTGGTGGAGACGAGGATGGCATTGGGTCGGACACGAACACGGTATTTGGACTACGGCAGCGTGGGAGGAAAGGTGCTCTGAAAAAGAAAAATGTGTACATGGTCAGTGTTTCAAGGATGTAGATCCAATTGCATAATATTTGAATAAATTAAGAACAATAATAATTTATTTTTTTGAATCAATGTACCATGATTAAGCTATTGCGAAGCCTACGCTTGCAATGTAGTTTCTCTCCGATCTCCTCAAGTGAAAGCGGCTCAAACGTTGTGCTTTATGCAACTTGGAGCTTGAATTCCAAACCTCTACCATTTTTTTACTTTCCTTAGGTCAAGGACCACAAATTCATTCCAAGATTCTTCAAACAGCCCACATTTTGCAGTCACTGCAAGGACTTCATCTGGTAAGCTCTTCTCATTTGAATACTATCTGCTTTCCGACTCCCTTTCAATTATGCAGAATGCTCATCACCATTAACTCATTACTATTGTCAAGTGAATGAAAGGGGAGAAGTAGCCTCTCTTCAAATATTCCATCTTTTCTCCGTCACACAGAGTTTTTGGAGAGAAGTTAGTTGGGATGGGACTGAGTGGCACTCTTCTTCGTACATTTTCCTCTTCATCACGATGGCATACTTTTGTCCTGTTTGGAATTCCACTTCATTTTTTGTTCTGCCCTTCACTCGGCTCGTAAAGGATAAGAGGAGAAGATGAGGTGGTTACATGCTTCGACTTACTTCGTACCAACCAGCAAGCCTACCAAATGCATAAAATGCTTGACTATCAATTCCTGTGTTGTCTATTCTATACTTTTAGTACAACAGTCCTTAAAGGAATAATGCAGAAATTAATGTCAGTACAACAGCATGTCTGCTCCGCTCTTTTCCTTTTTTCTACAATGTTTTTGTGCTTGGAAAGAAAGGAAACGTGCTAGAAAACATTTTGCCGCTCGATCATTACTTGAGGAGGATACTAAATTTGTTTTTTTTTCTTGGTCGTTTGGTGCCATCCACAAAAATGTCATGGGTCACACACAGTTTTTTTTCGCTTTTTCTTTCACCGACTTCCTCTTCTTTTCCTCCTCCAATCTTGCTTCCCATTCGAAAATTTCATCTCCGCTTCCATTCTGGGTCCATATATGAAACCCGAGTTTGCCACTTGGGCACCGTTCGTACTCACAAAATTAGAAATAAAATGCATACTTATGTATTTACGCGTGTGCGCTTGTCTTGTTTGGCTGACTGAATAAAACAGGAAAAGGGAAGAGAGATGCGAAATGTGAAAGTATTTTATGATGGAGTCCTCGTCATCATCATCATCATCATTTTCCTTTCTCTGTTATACATGTCCTCTCCTCCGCATTACTTTCATTATTATTTTTATATATATTGCTCCCATTCCACCAGCGAAAAAAAGGAAGAGATAAAAAAAGTAAAGTGAATAAGGAGGAAATAAAAAGCAGAAAAATGTTACATACAATACAATGTCCCAGAGTTCTACGTCACCATCTCCGAAGGTAAAGGGAGGAAAGACGATGACGGTTTATTATGTAAATGTGGCGTGCAGAATTGTTGCAGTGGATGCATCATCACGGTTGGATGCTATCTTGTGTCGCCAAAGAATGTGGAGAAAAGGGGAAGAGTGGTGGTGGCATGTCTCTGTGTGGTACATATATTATTTTCGTATATACTTTCTTTGCAGAATGATTTCCCTTGGTGCACGTCCGTCATTCATTCATCCTTTCCCTTGTCTTTCAAATCCTGGTGTGGAACGTGGGATTTTCTGAATTACTTTCGAGGAATTTTTACCATTTTTATTTGCTAGATATATCATGGATCTCCTTTTATTTAACACATGAATTTGTGCTTTCCCAGGCCAAGACTGTACAATTGATGGCTGTAAAAGATCAAAATCTTGCAAGAGAGCTGAAACGAAACTGTAAATGTTCACGTTGACCCAGACTTGGGAAAAAATTTTTGTGGAAGTAGAAATACATGCAGGCAAACGAATTATAAAAAAAACAAGTGTATGGAACTTTTGTGGAGACATGTTCTCATACATCTTGTACTACCCAAGTGTAAAGGTAATATTTGAGAAAGTGGCTGACTTACAATATTTTTGTTCCATTTTCAAGGAAAAGATAACATATGTCAGAAATAGATATTAAGCCTCCTTGGGCTCAGCAGTCACAGGCGCCTGCTACAACGTTCCACATGATCTAGTGCATTGCAACACTGAACACATGATGGATCACGGTAAATCCATAATAATGTGGAGATTCTCCCTCATCTGAAAGATACATTACCACTTTCCAAAGTCGTATTTCATTTTAATGCTATTGCTTATGTCTTCACTGCGAGAAGAGATGGTAGACGAACTTTTACTGGTCACAAGATGCTCCGCCTAACCTTTCTATCCAACCTGTTACTCAATCCAAGTTTCGGTTATAATCTTTTCAGGAAAAAATCAATGAATCATACAGGTCTTCCTCCTGTACCTAAAATCACAGCATCACAAGGATCAGAACAAATATTGCCACATTTTCATTTCTGCTACAATAATATTCTGAAGATCTTATTTGCTCACGATGTAATTACTGATTCATTCACTAGTGAAGATTATTAGACAGGGAATGAATGATGATAGGAAATGGATAAATATGTCTCGGATTGTGTTCTCCTTGATAAAAGGTTTCGTCGGGGTTTATTGGAAAGAGAATGATCTACAAAATAGAATCAACGTTTCAAGTACACCAATGCTAGTTCAGTTTTGACAAGAAACATGCAGGCTGACACAACCGAGTCCAAGAGAAGGCAAGTCGCGTATGGAACATATTGTCCTCCTTCTATGTAGTTCTTCCTCTTCAATTTCAGCACTTTTCCCTCGAAACCTTATTGTTTCTCATGTCTCATTTTCATTCCCTCCAGCACTGGAGTCAAGACAGAAAATGAGTTTTGAGTGAACGACAAGAATATTATATTTTTTTTAAACTGTGGGGCACCGTCAACCGTGAAAACACTGTTGTGGGCATATGCAACTACTATAAACTGGTAAGTGTGCATATTGCAAAGAATTTGTGGACACATCATATTATAGTTTCGAGGTGAAAGTGTATGCATGACAGCATCGTCATCATTATCGCGATGGCTGACATGTCACATACCGCACACTCTCGAAGAAGAAAAAAAAACTTCCAATTTTTTAAAAATATTTCATTGGTTATAAAATCATGGCGGAAAAGGTTTATAGTGACACCATACCCAAAAATCGAAGACTGTCAGCGTAATAATTTTTCTGTATAGTAAGCATAATACTTAATCTCTGTCCCTCTCTTTCCCTTCTGCTGGTG
The DNA here is from genome assembly GCA_027744215.1 of Troglopedetes dispersus. NCBI lineage: Eukaryota > Metazoa > Arthropoda > Collembola > Entomobryomorpha > Paronellidae > Troglopedetes > Troglopedetes dispersus. The sequence goes on along the minus strand of JAHZNF010004241.1, from coordinate 16,520 downwards.
GAGCAGAACAAGTTCAGAGGATCTTGATAGAAGTTTACCATTATTATTACTTTGAACGTCTTGACAGAATACTCTTTTTCCCGGGGTATTTGCACCGTGTAACATTTCGTTTTTTTGTATAAATACCTCCACCATTTGTGCTCCGCCTTCAGTTCTCTCCACACTGCTTTCTCTCGACGCACAAAAAGTTAAACATGAAAAGAGGGAAACGAAGTGGCTCGCACAAAAGGGACCCGCGTAATGTAAACAAATGGGAGAATGAGAAAATAAAATGGAATGAAAGACTGGAGTAATAATAAAATGCAATCTGGGTGGCGGTGGTGTTCATTTGTTCTGGGGCATTCCGTGGCTAGTCTAAATGGATCAATGAAAGAAAAGTGCCGCTGGGAAGGAAAGTACGTCAGGGGAGAAAAGGAAGAGAAAACGAAACAAAAACAACTTTCACTCCTGGTTTCTCGCGTGGAACATCTTTCACTTGAACTATGGAGGTGCTCTTTGTCGTCGGAGAAAAAAAAAGTTTTTTCCTCTGTGTGTGTAAAGAAGGGAACTTATACCTATATAACAATCTTATGTTTTTCTCTTGTGTTTATTTGTTCGTGCTGTTTTTGGAAAGAGGGAAATCAGAGAAAATCAGGCACTCGATGTGAGACTTTATACCACAGCGTGGTAAATTGTGCAGTCTCCAAGTACAATGAAACATTTTTGAATGGGAGGCATAACAAAGCTAATACGTTTCCTTCTAAAGCATCGTGGGAAAATGAACATTTTTTTCTCTTGTATCCTTTAATTTATGTTCTAACGCGACGGTGGTAAACCACCTTTCGATTGACGGAGCACAACAATAAAAAATGGTTCGCCTAAAATAGTCACACAACTATAGCCACACATTTTATGACCCTGCCATCTCACTTAAACTTAATTTAAATATTAAGAACCTGTATGTAGTGTTTATATTTGCATATTAATTTTTCCTTTGTTTTGTTTATACAGAAAGTTGACCAAAAACAAAAAGAAATATATGAATAATATACTCATCTTTCTATCTATTCAGCATTCTAACCCGCTTTTTACTCTGGTACTTTTACACAGTCAGCTCCTATCTTAGAAGAAAATGGGAAAACAAGTTGTTTATCATGAGAAAGGGAACCTTGTGCTCCGTATGCCTGACAAAATGTTAGAAACTATAAAAATAGTTGTTGGGCGCTTTTGTTGGTTTTCTCCTGTGCTGGAAGAAAAGGTAGGAGGAAGGTGTATTATGTCTGACAGAAATACATATTTATGATATTGCCTATGCATTATTTTTAAGAAGAAAGGACTGCTGTCATTGTTGTTGTTTTTTATTTCACTCTGTGTGTTCCTTATGGTTTCGCTGTTGCTTACGGTGCGGAAATGGGTAGGCCATAAAAAAGAAAAGGGAAAGTCATTTGACATTATACATATTTTTGTTTAGCTTTCCTCTAATTCGAAGACAAGTATGGGTTATACAGCAATGGGGCGTAATGATGCATGTACTGTGTGTGTGTGACTGTATTGAAAAATATGTTGGTGAATATTTTTTTTCATCATGTTTTTTCTTTCGTTCCATTTATCTGGTTTCGTCCGCGTTTTTGGTTGGTGTGGTGTACGGGTGCACATACACACAACTGACTTGAAATAGTTTAATAAAATCTGACTAGAGGAAAATATGCGATGTAATAAAAAATGAGAACTACACGAGTCGAATGCACACATACTACATATATGTAATATACTACATATGTTGTAATTCGGTACAAGAGATTGCTGGATGAGATTAGGGTTTCTTCGAGGGAAGTCCTATATGGGGGAAAAATGGTATATAATAACAATAATAAAGTTCTCGTGCAAACACTACAACCATCATGATCATCGTCATCATCAAGATCGTTTTGAATAAGTAAAAATAAAATGCGTCACATTGGATTTTTTAAAAAAAGGTTCTGGAACAGGTGGCATCATTTCTCCTCATGCTTATCCGTCAGCTAAATCCTTTTCCCACCTGGATCCTTTCTCGTTTCTCCAGGGTCTGGAGAGAAAACTGCTCCAGAGTTCTTTTGATATTGCGCATCAAATTCAACTCAAGAATGGTAAAGGAGTGGAAAGAAGATCCTTTTCTTTTTCTTCCTCATCTCGTACTTTTCTATTTTCCTCTACATTCTAGTACAGATTACTATTTTTTGCACAGGGCTACAACAGCACCAATTTGCACAAGAGTTTTTCTTCCCAACTCCTTTTATTCCTCTTCGTCTCCACTTTTTCCTTCAACGTGCACATTTTTATTTAAAAGGAGAAAGGAGAGAGAGATAATGCCTCTTTTTTATTTGGTGGAGGATACAGAAGATAACGCGTGGGATAGATTTTTCCAGCGTCTACTCCCAACTCTACTGGCGTGTACCGAGATGAACCTTTTCCCCCTCAACCCGCTTTTCGTTACGAAAAAAATGAAACAAATTGACTTGGCTTTGACTTCACTACTTTTCTTGCCTCACACACGAGTTCCCTCTTCGGCGTTGCTGGAACCATTCCCTTCATTTTCCTTCGTGGAAAGCTCGATTTTCCCAATTCTGGAAGAACTGAAGAGGAAAAAGGAAGTGTTGGGGAAGGATAGGGAGTCATTTACGATTATGTAGTTCGTGTATTGTTGAGAAATGGAGCAGTCGGGCTGAGTCAGCTGGACCTAGTCAGGGAAGCTCACATTTTGGAGTTTTACACGGAATCTTTTTTATACTACTTAAATGGGTTACAGCTGCAGAAACAACTTATTATTATGATTATTCATGTTGACATGTTGAGCATTATTCTGGAGCGTTAGCATAAAAAGGTTCATAAATTTTTGGACACTTTCCTTTCACCTTGTAAATGTCATAAGAGGCTGGCGGACTTTATGGACACTTGGAGAACGTTCCTTATGTGCGTACATCTTGGGCCTAGCTTGTGACCCAGAAAGAGTAGCGAAAATGAATACCAATCTGTGACGTATCGGTTGTATAGGTACACGAAAGAATAGACATTTTCATTGGCCTGGAAGAAACGAAAAGAAAAATCCAGCACAATCCCTTTTTCATAGAATTTTTTTTGTGTCCAAACGTAGTCGAACCCCATTCTATGAACTGTACACGACTAAACTATTTATAGTTGCCTTCCATATAATATGTTTTTTCCTGAGTGCCTCGTTCTGGTGTGTCTCCTCCTCTCCAGTCAAGCTCCAGCAGATTTTTCATCCTTTCATTAAAAATTGCCCGCACAACAGGAACAGCGAAGAGGAGAAAGAGTTAAAGCCATGAATGCAGTTTACCTAATGTTCCAGTACATCCCTTGAATTTCAAGTGTTCACCATCATGTCGTCCCCTTTTTCTTTGTCGTCTCCTTTTTTTCTCAAGCCAACGAATGTCATGCTTAACGTATCGTCGTCAGCATCATTTTTTGCAACTTTTCTCTCTACCTGCTACCTGGGAAAAAAGTGGAAACGTTTACGCTCCACACCGAAGGGTCTGGTTTTTTTTGGTGAGCGAGTTGGAATAAAACCACACACACACACTGGAAGCATATTTTAGTACATTAGTGTATATGAATAGCACGGTTGCTTTTCTCTCAATGCTTGGCTTACCCTTTCCCTGTCTCTCCTGGAGAAGATTAATGGAACCTCTGGAGATGTGCACGCATGCATTGTTGTACCTTGTGTGTGTCCTACATCTCTCCCTTCTGCCTGCACTACACAGGTAAAACTAGCTCTCCCTATAATATAATTCTTATAGATATGAACCAACATAAACTGCCCTTGGTATATCTAGGAGTGGATTCGGCTCATATATGTTTGTCTACAAAGAGAAAGGACTTTCCTCCAACTTTCAAACAAAAAATGCAATTTAAAAAAATGGTTTATATATTTTTTCTGGGGAGAGCAACCCCTCCGGATGTAAAGGGACCGTTGGAGAGGAAGGAGCGGAAGAAATGAAAAGAAGTAAAAACGGTGCAGATGTTCCTCCCAAGAAATAATCTGGAGGGAATGTGAATAAGGAGTAGCGGTCCTTGAATAGTCATAATCAGTATGCTCATCGTGATATAGTTAAAGATAGGTAGTTGGCTAGGAACATGTTTTATTCTCCCCGGGTTTGTTGTTTTGTAAGTACAGAGGAGAAGTACTGTTTTACGTGTATTTCTGAGCCAGCACCACCGCACACATGAGTTTTCTAAATAAAAGTTTTTCTCTGAAGTAGCAGGGGTTCCGTGTGCTGGCACAACAAGACTCATCAATGACGAAAATAGGACACAACTTGTTGTTCTCCTCTAATTAGTAATTACCATTCTTCTTATATTCGTTTTACCGTCTTTTCCTTCGCGTCTGTTTCGCCTCAGAGAACTTGTTTTTACCACAATTTCCAAAGTGTTCTTTCAGGCTAGTCTTGCAAAACTCATGCTTCTTGTTTCTTTCTTAAGAAGAAGAGCTGTGTCGAGTGAAGAGAGAGAGAGAGAAACCAAGTGTAATGTTTAATGTGATGCGTATAAAAGATGAAAAAAAAACTTGCCAAACAGTCTCCGCGAATGTAGTAGCAGAGCGCACATCCCGAGGTGAATTTCTTCCTCTCTCCAGCATCTTGTCCTGCACTTCTCTGGTCACCGTTTTGTGTAAAATGTTGTTGGAAATACGCCGGGTTTTTTCCCTAGCCGCACATATGTGGAAGTTTTCATGTTGGGCGAGCAGCGTGGAAATGGGAAGCTTGCATTCATCAAATCTGTGCAGAAAGGTAGAAAAAGAGGTAGAAAAATAGATTCGTAAACACGAGGGTTTTTCCCTCTCGTCTTGTATATTTAATAGGACGTAATGTTCCCGTCTCTAAACTGTGATGCGATGAGATCAATGCCGTGTTCGCCCCCTTTTTATCAAATGCTGACGAATGGAAAAAGAAAGAAAGCCACTTTACAAAATTGAAGCAACTTTTCCCCGAGGCTAACCCCACTCGAAAAAAAATAGTAAACTAGACTCACTTCATTCCATTTCTCCATTATCTCCACTTACTTTATGGTCTATAAAGGAGGGGGCTGACTGTGTGGAGAAATGGATATTATGTAAATCAAGTTTATTATACACACGGACACATGAGTACCTCAACATACGGTTATAGCAGATTATAATGCATACGTGAAATTGCACGGTAGAAGAGGCAACATTTCAGCGCACAGTACCTTTTAAATAAAATATTTCCTCCAGTTTCGAAATCCACGTGTGTTGCTGTAATGTTTGCTCTTTCACTTTTTCCAGTGTGCGCGGCTTATTACATGCTCGCTCGGGTGTACTTACAAGTTGGAAAATGTTCCACCGCTAGCATATGCGGAGAGTGTGTGCGGAGCATGCATAAAAATTAGTATCACTGTTGACTGGCATGCCTGGAAAACAAAAGTGATGCCCAGAGAGAGAGAGACCTGTGCTGGTGTTTCGTGTTGGGCCCAACTGGATGAGAAAGTGAAACGTTGATGGACGGACGGAACAGAGAGGCATGACTGATCCTTATAATATTGAAATGTACATCCAATGTAAGACTAAGCTCCTGGCGGAATCACCAGTTTCTTTTATGTTGCTCCCTCCTCAATGATAATTTAGTTGGACATGGTTGAGACAGAAGTGGAATTTAAATGCTGAAAAAAATAACACGGAAGTAAAAATGGCGTTTAAATTATTGAAAAGTGAGATTCACGCTTCTCCTGAGGGATTTTCTCCACTTCGTTCTATTACATGGAAATCCTTGAGCTTTGCAGGTTTTTATATTTTTTTTCCTTTTTGCGATTTTCCATGCAATATGTATAAAATGTATCAACTTCCTTCTGAAATAACAACGAGCCTTGAAAGCTTAAATTTATGGTGATGAGCTGGGTAAAGAAAAGTCTGCCGGAATGGAACAACATTCGAAAGAATTTTCTTACTTACTTATTTCTTCGGAATAAAAAAATTGTGGAGAAAGAGAGGGGCGGGATCGTGATGCTATACAAGAATGAGATAAGTTGTGGTAGTTGTTGTTGTTATGAGGTTTTGCCCTTCCACTCCAATTGAATGCATCTTCTCAAGTGGGTGGGAAGGGACGGGAAGGAAGTTTCCATTTAGAGAATAAACCATTCTCGTCCAACCAAAAAAAGTTCTACTTTCTCCCAAATAAAATGTTTCTTTCTTATTCTTCTTTTTTTGATTCTTGTCAATTTTTTTTCGGTGGTCTTTTCCATGAATGTTTATGGGAGGACGATCACATGATTAAACATGGGAGAGGCGATGCTTTCTCCCTCTGCATAAAGTTGCACGCTCAACAAGCACATTTTTATTCCTCTCTGTTGCTCAGTCGTTCAGTTGTGCCACACGTTTTGCGGCTTATTATACTTTGCTGGAGTGAAATGGTAAGCTGTTTGGTGGAGATATGTATACGTATATTAGGTGTACATGTGAAAAATAGGATGAAGGAATTGGATGATTTCCGCTCTGTCAGGCAAAATATGAAGACAACTTTTTTTCTCCTCCTTTTTAGCATACATAAATATTGTAAGTGGAAAAGGAAGCAGAAATAATCTGCCCATAAGGTATGGGAGCATCATTACCGTCATCTTTTATTGCTAGGAAAAGTCTTCCAAATATGTTGTTACACTGAAAGTTTATCTTCTTTTCATTAAATATATTAGTGGAGTAAGGACAAACTATAGGTCTTCACAAAGAAGCGAGATGATTGCAGAGAGGACTGAATACTGAATGATTTCAGTGGAAAGAGCAATTTTTAATGGTAAAGTGCTCCTGCGAAAGAATATTCTTGGTATTTGTCGTTTGCGTTGCTTTTCTTGAAAATGTGATCTACTACGATGTATGTAGTTCGTATTTTAGACCTCTTTTCTAAATTCTCAATAAGGCTACATAATATACGAAACTACAAAAAAGCCACAGGCTTTCAATGTTATTTTGCTCGTTTTTTTTCAGTTCATGTAACAAAGAGTTGTCAATATTGACACTGCGTCAATAAAAAATAAGTATGTTATTTCTGGAAGATGAGACGATGAGGGAAGCAAGGTCAACAGATCGCACTTGGACAAGTTGGTGTCATCTTCACCCTCGCAAGTTTGTGTCCAGCAGTTTGGACATAATTTTCGTCTCCATTCTGTCAGAAATGGAGGTTGTTACATGTATAAAAGTTGTTAAAACACTGGCCTTGTCTTGTTTAATTTGCCTCTACGCAAACACAATCAACTTGAGACCTCTGGACACTGGAAGAAATTGTACGGTAGAGATACGGGCTGAAGTTGTTTTGTTTTTCTAATGTTTATTTTTAGCGAACTGATAAAACACCACCAAGAGAAAGGTCACAGGTTCCTCTGAAATGTCATTTCCTCTGAAATGTACCATTACAAGTATGTGTCAAAAAAATTATGGTGGCCTGGTTCGTTAAATGCGAATATCTTCCCATTCCCTCGTCATGACTATCAACCTTCATCCACTCAGCCAGCAAAACAAACTCAACTCCGCTCACCACAAAAACTGGTTGAAGGAGTTCTCCGAAAAATCTTCACCGGATATTCCAACTCCCTGACAGTACTCACATGAACGAAAAAGAAGATATCCCGTATGTCCTCTTTGAAAATCAAGAAGTGGGGTCAACTCACTTACTGTATTTCTGTAAACACACGGAGAGTGCTCTTTGACTAAATGCAACGTGAGAAGAAGAATAAGAAGCGGTATATATTCTCCATTAAAGATGTGTATGACTATGTAATATTCCACATTGTACTTTCACTGACACATGCTTGCACTTCTTTCTTGTCTCAATCACTTACCCCTTCATTTCCCAAATTGTTACCCATTTTGTGGTTCGGTACCACGCCACCACAATAACCATCAAGACCATCATCATCACACGGGCGAGTGGGTTTTGTCAGAAGGAAGTGAAAGCAGCAGGGAAACGGGAAACGGTGGTTGTATGTGTACACATATAAAAAAAGAGAAAGGAGAATGAGCGGGAAATTGCCACCTATTACCAAAATCGGTGAAACAATGCTACAACCATCGTCATCATCAAGACCTGTATTCATATAAAAGTGAACAAAATTTTCCAGTCCTTCTGCGCACCAAGAAAAGAAGAAACTTTTTCGACAACAGTTGAACATCATCTCCGAATAAAAGCGAAAGTGTACACATGTCAGATCGAAGAGCTTGGATTAGAGCGCACTCAAAGTATAATCGGTTCGCGCTTAGAATGGCATCTGCTAATAAAGCCTTCATATTTGTTGCCCTTACATTCTTTAAAGACTTCTCGCTGGGAAAGTAGTTGGATTCTGTTGTTGGATCCTAATGAGAATGATGCCTCATGACAAGTTACAAAAAATAAGCTGGGTTATAGATGCGCCAAGGGTATTATTTTGGCTTCAATCTTTGCAACTATATGGCTATTCATTTTCTCTCACTTGAACAAAAGTTCCAGTATCGAGTAAACTCTGGTATAGTAGCTAGCGTTCACCATATTTTTGGTGGAATACTACTACATATTATATATAAAAAAAACTCATAGAACATTGTATGAAGAACATGGTGGAATTGGAAATGATGATATACGGCTATTGCATGAAGGAAATGAAGAAAAGTGCACTCGCGGGATTAGACTTTCTATCAGTAAAAGTCATAGAACATTGTATGAAGAACATGGTGGAATTGGAAATGATGATATACGGCTATTGCATGAAGGAAATGAAGAAAAGTGCACTCGCGGGATTAGACTTTCTATCAGTCCATCCAGCAAGTTTGACTTCCCCTGGAATAGGTCCCTTCAGAAGTTCCAGTATGGATCTCACAGAAAAACAATATTGTTCCGGTAGCCCTGATCAGCAAGGTCTCCATAAAAAAGTTGTAGTGCTGTCTAATCCACTTCTTTGCTCTTGTCCAGTTTGGGTATCTTTCTCTGCACGGCTTGTCTCTCTCCTGATTTCCTCTTTTCGTTCTATGTTAATGGAGAACGTACGAGAGCAAACGAAAATGTTTCCACAGAACTTGTAGCATGCTCCATAAATTTGTTTCAGGATGTACGAAACGATACACATGAATAATGGTGAAAAACGCTTTTGTTTGTTTGTGTGTATAATTCCATTCTTGGATCCGCCTTTGTTTAGCACTCACCATTCACTACTATGTACTTTTGGGGCTTGCCGGTACAACTTAATACTTTTTGTTCGCGACTTTGTGCGCGTCCTTCGCTTGAAGTTTGATATGTGTTAACTTCACCGTTTGCTGGGAAGGCTGAAGTTTGTTGTGGAGCAATTTGAATTAACTACAAAAATTAATTTGGTTAAAACGGCAGAACTATTGCAGCATGGATTTTAACTCTAAATCTAAGCTGCACAGTACAGTAGTGTGGTACAGCCTGATTCCACAAAAGCTCCGCCATTGCTACATTATTATGTTTTAATAAAAATTGAGTATTCCGCTTGACTATGATCACCGTTGTCAACATTTCTCCGACATCTGATAACCCCAGGGAATGTGTACGCATTTTATTTTGTTTGTGAATTCTGCTTCTGCAAGCACTTCTGGGTACTGCGGGACGGAGTCAGTGTGGTGGAGACACGCTGTGGTTTTCGTGGAGAGCTTTGTTATACTTATCATCATTCTCATCGTTTGTGTCATCCTTATCTTCCCGGTGCCAGCATAGTTTTAGTTTAGTAGCTTCCCTACTCAAGCACTCTTTTCCCCACTGTTTTTTTTACCAGTAAATCCAATGTTTGTCACCAGACACTCACTCCCGGTGTGTGTGCGCTGGATTATTATAATTTCATGTTATATGAGCGAAATAGATTGGTCAAATATTTATTCCCTGGGGGACTGCTTCCCTTTCTCTACATAGTGGTTTGTCAACTGTATTCGCCTCTCTAAATATTTTCCACATTGTGTAAAATTCACTCCTTTCCTCATTGGAAATCCTAAACTCAATCCATCTCTCTCTCTCTCTCCGCATTTTCCTTTAGTCTTAGTTTCCACAAACCTTTTACGTGCATATATTATGTATGGTCTGGAAACGGGTGAAGTCTCTGTTCACGGTGGACGAGAGTGTGTTTTGTGTACCATTTTAGAGAATGTATCACTGATTCTTACCTGTTTAACTATCAGTCTCTGTCACAATGTGCATGTAATATACATGATGGTGCGACTTGCGACCGTGCATGCATCTCTTATCACTATGATTGCCTTCGTCATTAATTGAACGCGATCAGCGGAGCAGCGCGAGCAAGGAAGATCATACAAGTGCACCCACTCTGTTTAAAAAAAAACTGCCGAAACAACTTAACTCTGTTGGTTGGTGGAAGGATGAGGAAACAACATAGTCAAATATATATGCTTTCTTTTGCTTACTTATTAGGGCTTAGTAATACCTTGCCTTGTGGAGGCTGCATGGTCTTGGGAAAGTGTTGTGCTCTTTTCGAATGCTTATCACGGAAACAAACAAGACATTTAAATATACACCAGAAAAATCCATACGAGTCTTCCATCTTTAATCCAACAACATTTGTATACAGGAAGCAACATATTTGAGGAAGGTGGTGGTGGTGGTAGCTAGCTGGTGTTACGCGACTTGGTTTTTCAGGACATATCCACATAATATGTTATGCATATATCCAATGCTACATTTATATAGATAAGAGCTGAGACTGAGAGACCCTCTGAATTCCTTATCCAGAAGAAGCAGTAAAAATGATACCGGGCTGTGCAATGCTGAATTCCTGAGAGAGCGCTTCGCTCTAGTTTTTTCTTGTCTTTTTCGGTTGTTTCCCATTCCATCATTGCAATTTGGAGGAGTAACGGTACATCTGGAGCTTCCAGAGAGCATGATTATATGACTTGGCTGGAGAATCCCGTTCTGGAGAAAAAGTTTAAAGGTTACTTACAGCAAGTGCTGTGCCACTACGACTGGAAACCTCAGGCAGAATATGGAATTTTGTTGGTGTTAGGTCAGTCAAGCTGGTTTCTTGTGCGAGCGGAGCACACAAGGGTCCACTTCCACTCCGTCGTGGAGACTCCAGTGGAAGTGGGATGCTTGGATTATTCATGAAAATGAACGCTGCTTTGCTCCACGAGAATAGGATAAGAAGCCACTGTCCAGTACTCACGCATCACTGCTATGCACATATGTACATGATTTCCATTTGGTGGCCGTTTTGAATTTTTGTGTACCCCCCGAGTTCCCTAGAATTTTTTTTGTGTGGCTGCCTGATGCCCTTTCCACTGAATAGAAGGGAAGGATGAGGAAATAAGGAAAAGGTCAAATATTTCTCTACTCTTATCATCTTCCTTGCTATTCACCAGATGATTTTCCAGAAGGACCACTAATAAATTTGATTAAGCTTTTCTCCCTTCTGCACTGAACTAAGTTTTTTTCTCTCTTCAAAGTGGCATCGTTAAAAAAATTGAAAGGAGAGGCAATCATGATCATCCAGATTTACTATAATTATCTACTGTGAAACTGGTAAAATTCAAAACCAGTTGTGACGAAAGAATTGGAGAGTAACATTCAAGGCTTCCCGTTGTTTCACAAGAAGTGAGATGATGATAATTTGATGATGATGGGGTTTGTTGCTTACCACCACGTCTACCACCGGTTTCGACGGGAGACGATGGAGGCATTAACAGTACATGTTAAGTATCACATGAATAAATGAAGGGATGCTGGAAGGAAAGGAGAAACCCAAGATACTTTTTTGTTCGCTACCTCAAGCTCGGATGGCATATGATCGCCTGGAAAATATTCAATTACATTTGGCGTGTGCATTAGTAAATTTAGCGGAGAAGGGAAGGGAAGTGAGTATTATTTTCAGATACAATGCCTTCAAGAGTTAATTCGATGCTTCCATTCCGGAAGCTTCAGCGTGCCTAAAAGAAACCTTCCAAGTTTATATCCTCCTTGTTAAAGTTTTTGCAAACTGAGAAAGTAGTGCAAGGCACATCTCCACACACACACACACAACTTTTTTTCCACCATCAAAATATTACCCAATTTTACGAATGTGCTGTTACTCAGAAAATATACATGAATTTGGAAACTCACGTAGGTGTTTGCCTTCGGAGAAACATTTTTATGGGTTTTTCACGTTAAGGCAGGCGGAAAAATGAGCAAAATGATATGCGAGAAGATCCAAATCTCCAATTCAATATGTATATGAATTTAATAATAATAACGTGGAATATACGGTTCTCCCGAGTCCAGCGTTTTATTACAGAAAGATCTGGTTAGTGGTGTAGTGTATACTCGTTTCATCAGTCTGACGGGAGCGTGCATGCAACTTTTTTCATATTGATTTTCACAGAGAACTTCTTACCACACAGGACCTTTCCTCCAGTTGGTGATATGATATGCCGGAGAGCTCTGCTGCTCCCAACAAATTCCAGCTCCTCCTATATAGTAATGATGAAGTCATATCACGTTCTGAAAAATTGGAGAGAGAAAAAAATAGCATGCATAATGTAGATCTTTTGAGGAGTTATTTTCTGGGCATAAATGTAGAAGATTTTTTTTCCTTTGTTCTTCTACAAAAAAATGTTCTGGAAAGACTATTGCAATATATATTAGTCGTGCAAATAATGAGTGTGACAGAGTCACACCGTCGTGAGTCATAATACGAATGGAAACACGTTCTAGAGTTGATAAGATCTCTCTGAGGTGCAGACAGCATTTATTGTACCTTTTTTCCTAGTAAAAAAACTGAAGGTTTTGGCTGAACGGAGTAAAATCTCGATTTGTCTGTACGTGTTGGAGAAGCGTGAGGAACGGCGTGGATGGATGAGATACGTAATTCAATTAGTTGATGTCGTTCCGTGTCATGTCGACGTTGTTCTGTTCTCTGACTTGCTAAAAAATGATATGATGATCGATGACTCGAAAGTGGTGGTGATGAGCAGATGAAGCTTCTATGAAAAGGGAGTTCTGACTGAGGTCGTGTTTGCTTTCTCTGAGGAAAGTTGTCAACATGACACTGAATTGGTTTTTATGTAAGTTGGTGTAGAGACTCACTCTTGGCAAACTAAACTCAGGTAATCTAACATGCTTGATTGTTGTTCTGGTTTTGCAGGGGCTTCGGAAAGCAAGGATATCAGTGTAATAGTAAGTTTCTCAGTGGGACTACCCATGCATTTAATCAAGAAAACTTAAATGAAACTGCAAGAGCTAAGGCCATAATAATATGATGTACATATATTTTATGTTCCTAGTTTGCAGCTTTGTTGTTCACAAGAGATGCCATGAGTTTGTAAGTGGAAAATAATAATAATAAAATAATAACTATCTACTTGTTCTTTTTTCTCTTCACGTTGGCTTACATGATAAAATGGTTTGTCTCCTACAGGTAACATTCACGTGTCCAGGAGTTGATAAGGGTGCTGATTCTGATGTAAGTGGGATAACTATGCACTGTTTCTCTAACAAATTCAAATTATTTTTTGACAGGATACCTTTGAGTTTCCAGTTGTGTGGACTGATATTATTATTAAGTTTACCAGCTGTGGGGAATTTCCAAAATGATGTACAGTCTGTGCAGTTGCTTTGATAATCTCCGTGTTGCTGAGTCATGCTGCCTGATAATCACAACGCCTTTCTCCCTCTCTCCTGCGGTAATGAAAACAAACCGATGTGGAGAGATTTAGTTGCGACAAGATCTAATTGCGCCCAGATTGAAAGTAATGAGAGGAGAGCATTTTCATATACAAGACGACTCGACGTGTTACTTTCGACACCCGTAATTTACTGAGACTCTCCGACTGGGTGTTCTTATTATTATCATTAATTTTTGCCTCCATTTTCCTAAAAAAAAATGTGGATACCTACCACAGTGAACACACTGTGGGGAACTTGTCTACAGAGAACGTCATAATATATCACTCGGAGTTTGTAGAGCAAAATTTAATTTCCGGTTTCTTTAATAAAATTGTTGTGGTCGGTCGGTCACAAATAACAAAGGAATACACACAACTCAACCTGGAGACTTTAAGTTATTACGCTACAGCATGACTTGCAGCGGGAATGGAGAATGCGATGGTGTGGCCACACGATGATTATGATTTGTGTAGCCAAAATTACTTTATTACCAGTTCCCCTTTCCCAGCTCCTCCACACTACTCCACGGTCTAATACATATAAACAAAGTTTTCTCCGTCTTCATGAAAATCAGAATTGGAAGGAGGCGAAAACTCATTTTGTTTCAGCTCTGTTCTCCTACATTTCCTGCAGGAGAAATACTTGTTGACATAATAAATAATAATTTGGGTGTTATTATTGAGCTCAGCTGGAAAAAATTGTTGTGCCACACTCCCCAATATCCTCTGTATTTCCACTTTTCACGAGACTCTGGCAGAATTAAAAGCTGTCCTGGGAGATATGATCAGCATGTCAGGAGCTCAGAGCTATTCGAAGAACTTTCACTACTTTCATGCCATGTTGCTTTGATGTTGTTGACCACACCATGTTTAGATAAAATAATGAGAAATTGTATTTGTGTTTCTTTTATGATTGATGACGAATTATATATCAAATATACAATTCTTCAAGTTTTTTTTTTGTTAGCAAAAAAGCTTCTGCCTGATGCGTGCTTTCAGATAGGAAATTAAGGGAAAGAATTAGTCATGCTCGCATGTTACAATACAAAACTAAAAAGAAGAATAGTGAATGGAAGCCGTTTTTGCAACTTCTCCCAAAAATAAACTTTTTTTGTCCAACTAAACGAAAGGGAAATGTAGCTGTTTTATCTGCTTTCACTTGCACTTTGCCGCGTGCTCTCATCATTTTTGGTAGACAAAGATAAATTGTTTTCGTTCTTTTAGTTTTCCCTACTCGTCTTTTTGTTTCACGCTCGTCACAATTGTTCGGCAATTAAGGTGACACCTTTAGCAGAAGAGATGTTTCGTGTAAACTTAGTTTATTAGATGTATTTGTGCATATGTTGTCAACGTCAAGTACTATATATGGTTCGTTTGTCAGGAAAGTGCCCAGTGGCACATGCCATCATTGGATAACTTTCATTTTTCCATTCCTGGAAAATTACTCTTTGATCTCTGCTAATTCGTTAAGTAACTTCCATGCTATTGTGTCCGTCGGTCAGTATCGGAAAGGATCATAATTTTATGTTATCTCGTTTTTTTTGTTTGTTAGATAGAGTACAATTAATTTTAGGTACATGATCGTGCATCCGTCCAACTTATCCTATTTATGGATAAACATTTTCGACGAAGGTTAGTAAGCAGGACATGAAGTGCATGGATCAACAAGAAAAGTTGAAAAGTTGCTTTTTACTTAAGAAAGTGAAAAGAAAAGGAGAAAGCGCTTGCTTTGCTTGCTTTTGCCTCGCTGTTGATGTTTAAAAAGTATGTGGAGGAGAGTCGGACTTCTTAAGGAAAACATTCACCTATTGTTATTCTTTTGTGATCAAGCATGTGACATGAATGTTCACAAGCGGTGTGTGGAGAGTGTCCCCAACTTGTGCGGTTGTGACCATACGGAACGGAGAGGCAGGATTGAGCTGAAAATCACATGTGTCGGGAATAAATTGACGGCAGACGGTAATACAAGGGAAATGGAAACTTTTTATATATTTTTTTTCTCGGTGACGGGGTGGCAAGGCAAACTTTTAATGATAATTGACGTGTTGAGGTGTGAAGGATTGGGGCGAGGGAGAAGGGAGGGACAGTTGAGACAGTTTGTGTGACAGAAAACGATGTTTCTATTTTTACCCTTTTAGTGCGTCATGCAAAGAACTTGATTCCAATGGACCCAAACGGAGCTTCGGATCCGTACGTGAAGATGAAACTGATTCCGGATGATGGCTCAGGTGTCAAACGGAAAACCAAGACAATCAAGTCGACAGTACGTAATCGTTGCCATACTATCAAATGCCTGAAACAACCTCATTGTTAGTGTTCATCCTATCGCATCGCAAGCAGTTAGTAGTAAGGAAATAACGTGTAGGAATGAAAGCACCAGTTTAAGCAAGTGGAGTTAATAGTATTATTAACTATTTTTTTAAAAACATTGAGTATTGATGCTTCAGTTTGCACATTTTCATGTAATGTGAAGCATCAGTTCGTATAGCCAAATGTCAAGTCAAGTAAAATTATGTGAAATGATGCAATATGCAAATCAAATCTTAATTCTGCATTGAACCTTAAGATACTTTACGTTTTCCATACATAAATTGATCGCTTTGGTGTACTTGCACGTGTAGGTACTTGTTTTTCGTACATATTATTGCAGTCCACTTTTACTGTTACAACATTCAAACCTAAATTCTTATATTTACTTTACTTTTCAGCTAAACCCTACTTAGAATGAGACGCTCGTCTTGTATGTCAACAATATTAAACTACACCCTTACATTTACAATAATCCATCACATTTTTTTGGAGTAAATCAGAAAAAAATATTTAATACCATCTGGCGATTATTATGCTTAATAGTTTCTAATTCAACGGCATTCCTACATACTTAAATCACGTACCAGTCCCAAATCTC